>JABTTQ020002725.1:0-181876 GCA_016081115.2 Rehmannia glutinosa | reverse complement strand
GTAGTGAGTTGGTAATGAATTACCTCGGTTATTAAAATCCCGGTTATTCACATAATTGACTTGCTCGGCCTCGTGAGTGGCCGCTGCGTGAACGGCGGGTGGGAGTGCGGTTCTTTGTGGTGTGCTACCGTATTCATGATTGCCAATTGCTTTGTCGGACTCGAGATTTGAGCGCCAAAGCGACATTGTATCAACTCAAGAACACCGCAACAGCGGCCGGTCTTGTCCTCTCGGAGGGCCATTGATAGTTTTTGTTTGTGGCCATTTCTTCAAGTAAAAGTAAGGCCTCGATCGGTGTTTTAGCCATCAATGTACCTCCCGATGCCGCATCTAGTATCGTCTCTCGTATGCCCATTCACCCCGTTGTAAAAATATCAACCTACTGCCGCTCCGCATATCCATGTTGTGGGCATCTCCTCAACAGATCTTTAAATCGCTCCCAAGCTTCATATAACGGCTCAAAATCAATGTCTTTGGAACTGGGCGATCTCGCTCTTCGATTGGAGTGTCTTCTTGCCGGGAGGGAAGAATTTTGCTAAAAACTTTTAGAGTCAGATCATCCCAGCTCGTAATACTCCCAGGGGCGAACGTCTGTAACCACTGCCTGGCCTTATCCCGAAGTGAGAACGGGAAAAGCCTCAACCGAATGGCCTCATCAGTCACACCATTCATCTTAATGGTGTCGCAAATCTCAAGAATGTGGCCGGATGTGTATTCGGATCATCCACTGGACTCCTCCCAAATCGATTCTGAACCATGCTTATGAGGCCGGTTTCAATTGAAATTATTTGCATTAATGGTGGCGCACAATTCCGGAGTAATTACAGTTCCGCGGTGGGCGGAAAGTAATCCGGATTGCCCTTTTCGTGCCTCAGGTGTGGTGGCATGTTTACGACCCGATTTCCGTTATTCTCATTGTCTCACGCCGCCCATTGCCATTGCTCGATTCTCAGTGCTCGCTTTGTTGCTCGATTGCTCGAAGTGTCTGTTTAATCTCTGACGGATCAAAAGGAAACAAATTAGTATTTTCGAGAATCTCGCATAAACAAATAAATCAATGAAAAATACAAAACTATGATTCCTATACTAGTCAGATTAGGATTAAGACTACGTGGTAATAGTATTAGTTTAAAATAGGATAAAACAAACCCGGCAATGGCGCCAAAAACTTGATCGCAAAAATCTTACCGCATAGCGTACGGTGTCAAGTTTTAGTATAGGTTTTGAAAGTAGGGTTATCGTCTCCACATGGATTGTTATCGAATTTTATACTAAGTACTATAATTAAAATAGCTTAATTCTATCTAGAAATCGGAAATAGATGGATTTTTATTAAACTAAAAATAAAACTAAAATTAAGCAAATAAATGGTTCGACAATTTATCAAACACGTAGAAGGTGAATTCTAGAGGGTTGATTTCACCTAGTTATCCCCTATGTTTTTCAATCCGTTTATTAATCACAAGTTATCAATCTATAAGCCAATATTCCTACCAGCTTTATCACTTCCTCTCTCGAGTGCCAAGTGATTCTAGGTTCCAATTTCGATTTCGATATCTCTATAAAAATCATAAATTAAACCCTAATACGCTCAATGAATATTCTATCACATGCTTCAAAAGATTCATAAATCTCTCGATTCTATGAAACCCTAGGTTGTGCTTATTCTATGGCCGGCGTTCAATTACCTCTCTCGGCGTCAAATCAAACACGCCAAACAATCTAAATTATTGATCGAGATAATCCGGATGCAATCAAATCAAATAGCACAAATAGATTAATAAACATGCGAATTTCATAAACTAGAAATCAAAACATAGGTTCAAACGTAAGTTACATCAATCCCCTAGAAATATGGGTTTAGCTCATGTTGGATGTACAAAAATTCATGGAGAAATAATTATACATCTCAAGAAATTGACAAAGAAAAACAAAGGAAGAATTGAGAAGAAAAGAGAAGGAATTCTCTCGTGTCCGGGGCGAGAAGTGCCTCCAATTGCCGTCCCAGAACCCTAGCTCTCGTATCTCTTGCCTTGCGTTGTGCTCAAAATAATGTCCGACCCCTTTTCGTACGCCTCCTTGGTTTATTTATAAGTCGAAACCCTCGAATTCGCGTCAAAACAGCCCAAAAATAGCTCAGCCCACGATCGGGCCATTCATTGTATTTGTGGCGCAGGCGCTTGATCGGCTGCCGCCTTTATGGAAGCTATGGCGCTGCCCCTTTTGTATGTCTATTCTGCTGCACATCGCTGCTTGTTTTCTTTGCTCAATGGTCGCGACGCCTACCGTTTCGCTTCTTTGCTAACGCTTGTATTTGCAGCTAGCAAATAGCAGCCTTTTTTTCCTCTTGTTGCCGACGCCCGCCGAACGTCGTATCTTTGCTATTTCTCGCCGGCTGCGCCACTGCCTTTTATGAAGCGGCGGCAGCCCACCAATGTTCAGCCCATCAGACTTTTTAACCCCCACGCTATAGCGCGGGGTTTTAACGCTAAGGCGCTCGCCCGCAATTATTATTTTTGCGCTTTTCAATTTCTAAAATGCGATCTTCACCTCCCAAACACGTTTTTCACCGTTTTGCTCAATTTCGCTATCAAGATCAGTCCCGACTCACAAACAACACTTATTACATGAATTCGACTCAAACGACACTAAAAATACCCGAAAACAACACAAAATCCTAGTCTAGAATACTCAATACATTGGTATAAAAACCAACTTAACTCCATTTCCAAATCAAGAATTACCAGATACATTTATCAACTTGATGCCAAAAATTCAAATGTTACATCTCCAAACAGAAATCGAAACACAAAATGTTATTACTCTCTTCATCTATTATTGTATCAGTAATGCAAATACCATAGAAGGAACACGTTACTGCAGAAATTCGCACCTCTTATAGTCGCAAATGTCATTAACCCTATCTCATAGTCGCACCTCTTATAGTCGTAAAGAAATTGACTCGGATAAAAATTCTACCATATGGAAGAAGAACTACTGTTGCAATCTACTCTCACCTCCTCTAATTTCACGAGACGATGTTTCGCTATACCCTCATCGTTTAATTAAGTTTCAACCACTTAAAATAGCATATCATCTAGGAGTGAAAGAAAAACTAAATTGGAGTACCAACCGAGATGTGATGAGCGACGATGGGCGGAGGTGCGGTGACGGGCAGCGATGCGGCGGAGTGACGAGCGCGATGTGGACTTAGGGATTTCGGCCGAAGTGGAAGAAAAGTTTTGGACAAGAGTCGTGGGCCATTTTTCAGAGTTTAGGAACTTTCTTGAAATTCAATTTTATTTATACATACATATTCTTTTTTTAAAATTTTTAATGGTATGATGTATAAAACTCTAATGAAGTTCCAACTATTTTGTTATTTTCTTGTTATTGGAATATTAGAATTTCCATTGGAATTTTTAGTATTTCCAATGGTTTATTCCAACGATTTTGTTTATCATTGGAATTAGTGTTGCAAATTTTCCAACGATTTATTGTAATGTTGGAAATTACATTGAATTTAATATTCCAAACGAAAATTCCAACCGTTTATTCCAATAGTCTTGTAAATCGTTGGAATTTATGTTGGAATTTTTCCAATGGTATGCGGGAGCGTTGGAATCTTAATTGAAATTGTAAAAATTCCAATAGTATTTCCAATGGTTTATTCCAACTATTTTGTTTACTATTGGAATTACTATTGGAATTTTCCAACGATTTATTTTGGGGTTGGAATTTTCGTTGGAATTTTAATTCCAACAGATATTCCAATAGTTTATTCCAATGGTTTTGTATACCGTTGGAATTACTGTTGGAATTTTCCAACGATTTATTGTGGTGTTGGAATTTTTGTTGGAATTTCTAAAATTCCAACAGTTTTTTATTTTGTTGGAATTATTTTGTTGGAATTTGATTGTTTTCTTGTAGTGAGATAACTATAAAATTTAGTGACAAAATCATTTCTGTAAGTAAATTTTATTATGTATTTTTTTTTTGTTTTTGGTAAAGAATGAAGGAATGGTGATTTTTTTTAATAAATAAGTACTTATAAATCATCAATCCTTTCCATTTTGTTTCTGCCTTTTGATTGAAAATGAACACTAAAGTAAACAAAAATCACATTTTTTTATTTGTTAAGAAAATCAAATCTTACCACTTCAATATATATTACTTTCAAATTCATTCATGGCTCAGATTTTTCCTTCCAAATTTTCATTTTTTGGTTGAAATTGAAAAACCTATCAAATTCAGCGACTTAAAGACTTTAACAATAGACATAAATTTAAGGTAAACCCTTTGCACTGGCTTTAGTAAATATTACAATATCATCCGCGTGAGCTATATATGAGTGTTAGATCAATGTTTTTATTTTGATTTTGATGATTTCATACAAATAAGTTTTATACCAAAACAATGTTTCTAAATATTGTCAAATACTTCAAAACATTTTAATTGATTTTTACTAAGTTTTTGAAGTATTTCTTGAACTTTATTTTTGACAAAAATCGGGCAACTTCTCCGTGAAGAGGTCGACCGAGGGTGCCCTATAGGGGGACACTTACATGAACTTGCTCAAAACTGAAAACAAAATAGAGAATTTTGGTGGTGGAGGGAGACCGGTCGCCCTATAGGGTAACTGGTGCATTAAGAGATAAAATTTGTATCCCATGTTTCCCCTCTCTGCAGGCATAGGTCGACACCCGTGGTCGATCGGTTCACCCACCAGTTCATATATGCCAGATCGCAATCAATGGTTTTAAAATTTGAATTTTTCAACGTGTTGATCGGTCGACCTACCAGTCGCCCTGTTCAAAATCAGATGATTTTGAACCTGCATCAGACAACAAGATTTGCTTTTATCACTTTATCATTTTTGTACATTATTTGTGGATCTTGTGATCTTATTTTTGCAGAAAAAATTCAAATATGAGGAGCCTATGATGGATTTCAAATCATGAAGCTCCTCTATAAATAGATGAAGAAGATTGGAGGATCAACACAACACGTTAATATACAAAGCACAACAAGAAATCAGTAAAATCCTCTAAGTCTTCATTTTCATATTCTTGTTGTATTAAGCCTAATACTTTACTTTCATATTTAGCTTGATAGGCTTTCCTTCTTGATTACACTCAATTTTTGAGTTATAATATTTTTATTCAAAGTGTAATCTTGATTGTAATTGTAAAATTATCAAAAACAAGATATACTTGTTGAGTGTTCTTGTGGTGAGAACACACTTTGATTCATAGGTATTGAAGAGTTTGGTGTTCTTCACAGAGGTGAGAAGAGTGTGGTGCTCTTAAAGGTAAAGGATTGGGCTCGTTATATGTGCCTTCTATACTTATAGTAGAGGGTCATTAACCACTCCTCTTATAGATCTTTAAATGGCCTTAAAAAAGGATAGAATAAAAAGAAGGATAACAAGCTTCACGTGGAATGTACTGGGAATCGAAGGCCATATATATATGGTTATGTTTTAAACAACTATTTTGTAATTTCCAGCTACTTTGGAAAATGAGTTTATTTTATTTAAGGAAGTTCTTAGTGGAAATAAAGTTATATCCAAATTCCACTTTTTTATGAAAATATTCTTTTGGAAACACAACCAAAGAATTTTCCATAACAAACACGCAAATTATGTAAAAATATGCACTTCAAAAATTATAATTAAACAACTTTTCCTACAATCACGCACATCTGTGTTAAAATTACACTTCAAAAACTATAAATATTTTTTGTTGACCAATGGGAAGGTGTTGCGGTTGTGTATAGGGTTTTTAATTGCGTCTTAATTGTATTACATCAATAATCATTTTACTGGTAGTTTTTTTTTCTCTTGTTTTTTTGACGTCTATACAATACTTTCCATTATACACTTTTGTAAAAAGATGATTTATTTTGTGTTTTTCCGTTCGTTTTTCCATGAATCTTGATCTTGATCTTGATCTTGATTATGGTTAACTTCTGCGGTGTTGATGTACAACCTCATACTTTAATTTCATAAGCAGTCCAAGAACCATATATATGGCGCTAGCTATTGTCGATACCTTATGGTTCATGCTTGTTTCCAGCTCACAACATAAGTAATCAGTTTATCTATAGAGAATTTGTATGCAAGTATTCTGTTGGAATTAAAGATGTGGTAGAGTTCTGATAAACTCAAATTATAGCTAGGTAAAATCTTGGAGTGGCAACGGGACGGGTTGTGGCATTCCCCTACCCGCGGGGTGGGATGAATCGGGAACGTGGCGGGAGCGGGTATCCCAATTTGTATTTTTTATAATTAAAATAATATTTTTAATTCTCAATTTATATATTTTAACAAAAACATAGACATATTTTGTTAAATGTACGTGTTGTATTTGTTAACACTTTTAGAAGTTATCATCAAGTATATTACAAAAATGAATATTAGATGATATTTATTTAGAATATAATATTTTCATATATAACATATACAATATAAAATAGACTTTGAAAGAATTATAGCAAAAGGATATTTACCAAAAGTTTTGCAATAAAGTAAAAATTGATGTGATTGTAGATGTGATCACATTCACAATCACATGCAAAAATTTTGAAAACAATAAAAAACTCCTATCTAGAGACAATAGACATGTGTGGACTTCGTTAATCACACTACAAAAACAATGGATGAAAAACCTAACAAACACAATCAATAGGGGTTGAATGTGATCTCGATGTAGTCACATTCGAGATCGCATCCAGGGCAAAAATGAGACTCCTTGTGCTTATATGACTCTTAACTCTCTCAAGACTCTTTTATCTCGGTGTATTTCTTGTCTAATCATTATGGACGTCCTTTTCTCTTTATATAGGCGTCCAAACCCTTCAAGAGACTTAATACACAAGGAAAGAATATATATACAAATATATGACAAGTAAATCACTTATGTTAGGAAACAAGATAACAATCAAGAATCATAATATATCAATACCATATCAATATGATTTCTTTCCAAGTCTAAAAAGTCTTAAACATTCCATAAATCTAGAAAGGCAAAACAAATCAAAATCCAATCTTTATAATTTTGGAAATTATTTTAGGCGATCAAAAATTGTCGTAACAATCTCCCCCTTTTTGCCTTTCTGGACAAAACACATATCAAGCACAAAACAAACAAACTCCCCCTGAATATAACAACTCCCCTAAATATCATCTTTGATAAAAATATTGAAACATATGCGATCACATTTCGGTCACATTTATAATCAAAAAAATTAACATACGAGAGTTTATCAAGTTATTAACGGACAAAACATGTAAACCTAGCAAAGAGTTGTTTTATTACATCCCGAGATCAAATATTATAAAGTTCATTAGTAGACACATTCGTGTCCATTTATCCTTCAAAATCAAACCGAAGGCCTTCATCGCCTTCATTCTCGTCTCGGTGGTGGTGCGGCAACACCATCTTGAGCCAGTAAATGCGCCGTTCGAAATTTGAGCATCGATCTGAGCGTCTCGGTCTTCATAACTCCCCTTGTTGAGCGATCTTGGTCCAGCAGTATGCTCTCCCCTTTTTTGGCCGAAAGCAGTCAAGTATATGTTGCAACCGAGATCGGAGAAGCAAGTGAAGTGAGCAATCTTGCTCAAAAAAAGCCAAATTGAACCCGTAACTCGAAGGCGGTAGAAAGCAGTACATAGAAATGTTAGAAAAATGGGAGCGGGAATATGGCCAACATCCTAACCACATCCGGGGCCACATCCTGGGACAGACTGGGACGGGGGTAGCGAGCATCGGAGAAGCGGCAGAGGTCGGAGTCGTAGGAGCATGCGGAGCATCTCCCGGATAGACGAGAGCGGATCAACAATGCAATTTTGAGGGCCGAGCGTGGTCCCGAACACATGAAAGACCCCCGGTTGGTAAAGTGATCATCCTTCTTGGGCTCAAAACCTTGTGACACCGGATTTTATAGATCAGTGGGGAATGGCGGGGACCAAGTTTTCGATTCACTGGGTAGCAAAGAACGTGACCTCCTCGAATGCCAGTTTCCCAAAGTTGAACAATGAGGCCTTTCCCAATTTGATATAGAACTCGAGCATGCGTCCGTGTGACAATACAATTATTCTTTGAAGGAAACCAGTTTGCACAACATATTTTGTGCAAAAACCCATAGAAGGACGTAAGGCGGGAGGAGACAAGTTTTTGTGGATGAGCAGGCCAATCTTGCATACGCCCATCGGTGAGAAAACGAGCCATTTCATTGTAATCGGAAGACACCTCACATTCCTCAAAATTAGGCATGTCAAAGAACCGGTTAATGGCTGAGGGACTGAACTCGTATATCTTATTGCGAACAAACACTTTCCCAAACTTAGGACATCGATGAACAACAATACAAGTAGATAGCATAAAATTCACAGGACCACGAGTCAATATAAGGTAGAGCAGTTGTCGATCGTGGTTAACAAATTGCGTTCTTCAAAAAATCGATTCAAGTTATACTTCGCAAAATGCTCATAATCTCGATTTTCCTCATCAATAAAAGAACGGAAAAGTAAAGCATGAAACCTGGATGTTGCAAATGGCCGTGTGTAAAAGTGCTCGTAATGAGCCTTCTCAAGATCAAACTCGAGATCGGATGTGTCGTCGGATGACATCACATCTTCCTCGACATCTACAACAGCCTCTTTCCGTTCTTCAGCAATCATTTCATCACCTACTTCATCTACCATGGCTTCAAGATCAATCTCAGGATCTGGTTCTTTTGTGGCATCGAAATCCTCATCACTTGAGTCATCGAACTCAGAACTTGACTTAGTTGCAACGGGTTTTGGCTTAGATGTGGTCACATCCTTGGCCACACCTTTGCCCTTTCGACCTTCTCGAACCCATTTGTGCCAAAGGCACATCATCATTATATTTTGAGTCGGGTTGCACCTGTTCTCTGGGCTGAACAACAAACTGGTTCACATTGTCCTCGGAATCACTAAAAGGGACAAAAGGAATAGGCAATTCATCTTCCCCTGTCTTCGAAGTACCCTCAACAAAGGGTCTTTTGCTTCTTTGGAGAAATTTTAGGAGTAGAGTCGGAATCTTCAAAGTCCTCCGGAGAAACCACGGCCTTTTCGAACGCGCATTAGGGTTTCCCAAAGGTCCATGAACTGTCATTTAATGACCTCAAAACTCGGAGGATTGTCGACGTCAATTTCATTATTTTTCTCAGCGGGAAGAACAGAGGTAAGGGCCTCGTCTTGAAATGGAACTGGGATGATAGCAGTAGGAGTGGAACTTGGAGAGGATGAGTGCGTAGGGAGAGAGGATTCCAAACCTGGTTCCTTGGTTGAAGTAGTGGGAGATGCAGTCCCAGATGCAGGGACATCTTCAGGTACGGATGCAGGGGTATCTTGAACAGAAGTGGGTGCAGAGTTTTGCACAGATGGAGGAGTGGTGATATTCGCAGCGACCTCAGTAGGAGTAGAGGAAGGAGTCGTGATGGCCTCAGGTGGTAACAAACCCTCTTCAATCGGAGAAGGGGTCGGAGTTTGGGCAGACGGAGATGCAGTGTCAGATGGGGTTCCATCTCGACAAAGATTTGCATTTACTTGATACTCACTTCCATGGATTTCTCGGACTTTGGACTTTCGGAATTGTGCGAGGAAGAGGATGATTTGCTGGGGGCTTCCAAACAGGTTCTTGATGGAGGAAACAAACCGAGCCATGGTAATGGAGATGAGATTTGAACCTGAACAAAAATTTCAACCACATAAAAGCTTCGAAAATTATGAGCGAAAGTGGGTGAACTATACTCAAGTGCCTGCAAGTAAATAGTGATTACAAAGAGTCATAATTGGGCACGTAAATCAAAGTACAATGGGAAAAGTTTAATTAGGAAAGAATTTCTAATGGTAAAATCGAAAAGTAAGGAAAGAATCAGGATCCCAATTAATCTCAAACTCTGGTTCACAAAGTGTCCAAATTATGTCAACTTGTGATAAAATCAAAAATAAGATTTACCCTGATCCTCCAAATCGGTTCAACCCACAAAATATATCCATCAAGATTTTCAAGATTTTGGGAAGAAAAATATCACCCTCAGATTATATATGGAAACCAAATCTCAATAAAGAATCCAAGATCACCAGGACATGCAAAACCTAATATGCCTAATGCAGCAAAAAAAGAAAAAAAATGCACACACGAGGTGAAAAGTGTTGCAGCAATGGATGTAGGTTCAAATGTCGTCCCATTTCGAGTCACACCTGTACTAGCTGATTCAATGAATCGCAATCCGAAATCCCAGCTTATCAAAACTTTCAAGTTTTCTTAACTTTTTCCGAGTCTCATGAGGGAGTTAACCAATAGGTAGCTTTCACTCAAAAGCCAAAGGTAGCTATTTTTCACATGATCATGTCTTTTTAGACAGCAATACGCTTGAAGAAATTGGTCACAAGGAATAGCTTCACACAATGGGTTGGTAGCTTTTTCCTGAAGGCCTCCAAGCATGATCAAGACTTTATTTACAACTCGATTTATCATCATCATTTTTTTTTGAATTAGAGATCGACTCACACCGTTTTCCAAGAGTGACAATATATGTGACTAGTTTGAACCATCAATCCACTTTTTGCAGAAATGCATGAAAGCTTATAATGCGGGGATGCCTAAAAAATAAAAAAGAAATAGAGGGGAAGAGAAAGGATGGAGATTTTGGATGTCACAATGATGTGATGTGCAATCTTTGTGACATCTCGTGTAACATCTCGCAGAGAACACACAAACCGAGAGACTTTCTTAGATTAGAGAATCTCTCAAAATCCAAAGCCTTTGTGAAGATGTCAACAAGCTGGTTTTCAATAGCAATATACTCAATTCGAATTATATTTTTCTCAACTAAATCTCAAATAAAGTGATGTCTAATATCTATGTGTTTAGTACGAAAGAGTTGGACAGATTTTTGAAATATCAATCGCACTCATATTATCACAATAGACAATCGGTGTTTCACATTGCAAACCATAGTCTTTAATCATTTGGTTCATCCATAAAAGTTGTGTGCAACAACTCCCAACCGCTACATATTCGATTCAACAATCGAAAGAGATACATAATTTTGCTTTTTGCTATACCATGAGACCAAATTATTTCCCAAATAAAAACATCCACCAGTTGTACTTTTTCGATCAACAACATCTCCAGCCAATCGAATCACTAAATCCCACAAGATTAGTGTTAATGTCTTTAGTGTACTAAATTCCCAAATCGGTTGTGCCCCCTGCGTATCGAATAATATGTTTTAAGGTTTTTAAATGAGTAACTTTGGGATCAGTTGATAACGAGCACACGACAAACACCGAACATAATATCGGGATGATCGCGTCAAGTACAACAAACTTCCTATCATGCTTCTATACAAGGTGTGGTCAACACTTTCACCACATCTTCTTTACTCAACTTTTGACTCGACCCCATGGGAGTCTTCAAGTGAGAGTCATTTTCAAGATCGAACTTTTTTACAAGATTCTTAGCATACTTGCTTTGTGAGATAAAAATTCCTTCCTTTAATTGTTTTATTTGCAAGCCCGGAAGTAACTTAACTCACTTACCATACTCATTTCAAAAGTGGAGGACATGCAAGCAATGAATTCCTTTAACACTTTATCGTAGGAGGAACCAAAAACAATGTCATCGACATAGATTTGAGCAATCATGATGTCATGGTTTTTCTTTGAATGAGCAAGGTTTTATCAACTTCACCACGTTTAAAACCAATTTGAAGAAGACACTCGGTTAGCCTACCGTACCAAGCTCTAGGGGCTTGTTTGAGACCATAAAGAGCCTTTTTAAGCTTATACATGTGGTTAGGCTTAAAAGGGTCCTCAAAGCCTTTAGGATGTTCAACAAAAGCTTCTTCATCTAAAAAATCATTTAAGAAATGACTTTTGACATCCATTTGGTGAAGAGTTAATCCCAAGTAACATGCAATTGCAAGCAACAAATGTATGGACTCAATATGGGCTACGGGAGCGAGGTTTCATCGAAATCCACCCCTCAACCTGTGTGTACCCTGTGCAACTAATCGAGAATTGTTGCGAACAATTTTTCAGATTCATCTGTTTTATTTTTAAAAATCCATTTTGTTCCAATGACATTAACATCCTCTGCGGCTTAGGGACTAAAAACCATACATCATTTTTGACAAATTGATCTAGTTCCTCTTACATAGCATGTATCCAAAATTCATCTTCTAGAGCTTCAATAACATTCTTAGGTTCAAAGTTGGACACAAAGCAGCATGTTCTCACATTGGTGCAATCAGTAGATAAGCAGACCATTCTTACCATATCACGATAGTTCACTCTACCTTTCCTCTTTGTCTTAATACCATTAGTGGTGGTGTTACCAATGATCCGAGACGTAGGGTGATTTCTCTGAATTCTTGTAGGTTTGTCACTGCCACGGTCCACGATTGGATTATTAGTTTCTTCAACAGGTTCATAGTCGAGTCGAGTCGACTCACCGCAACAGAACACGGATGTGGGCTCAGATGCCGTCACATTTGGTTCTGCATTTGAGACAACTGTGGATGGGGCTTCAGTCACATTCTCCATAACATCTGTGCCTACATCCTTCACTGGGGCAGTCTCAACAAACTCAAGTAGATCCACATGATATTCTTCACTCTTTCCTGCAATATCTGAGAGATCATCGAAAACAACATTTACATTTCCATGATCGTCTTAGTATGAAGATTATAAACTCGATAGGCATGACTATTCAAGTGTAACCTAGAAAAAGACACTTATCACTTTTGGAATCGAATTTACCAAGATTATCACTATCATTAAAGACATAGCACACACACCCAAAAAAACATGAAAATATTTGAGGTTAGGTTTCTTTCCCATAAGTATTTCATACGGGGTCATAGAACATCCATGCCTCAAATACACATACGATTAACTATATGGCATGCGATATTCGAGCTTGACCAAAAACCTTTTAGAAAGTTTTTTTGAACTAAGCATGACACGGGGCTATCTCTTGCAATGTCGATTTTTCCTTTCGCCACCCCATTTTGTTATGGAGTTTTAGGTGCGGAAAATTCATGAGAAATCCGTTTTCTATCACGATGACAAGAAAGAAGAATTCTCAAATTCTTTACCATGGTCCGATCTAATTTTGCAACATTAAATTATATAAGTTACAAACCTTTTTATGCCACTTCTAAAGAAATCAAAAGTTTGATTTCTCACGTAGAAAATAAGTCCACGTATAACGTGAAAAATCATCGACAATCACATAAGAGTATTTCCTACCACCCACACTTTCAATCTTAATAGGACCCATGAGATCCATATGAACTAACTCCAGGACATCTAGTGGTGTGGAAATGTGATGTCATTTGATGCGACACTCTTTTTGTTTACCCTTTTGACAACTTTCACAAACACGGCACTTTTCATAGGCAATTTAGGCAAACCAACAACAACTTCAAATTTCACAAGTTCCATTAGCTTTTTATGGCTAACATGGCCTAATATTTGATACCATAGATCGATGCCATTCGTGTGTGCCCCGTGACAAAGTTCATCATTACAAAATTGATAATAGTTGTCGAAGACCTCAAGCCGATGAAGGATACAAGTATCGGTCTCATTGAACACTTCACATGAGTTTTTGTTGAACTTCACATAGAGATCATCATCACATAGTTGACTTATCTTTGATGAGATTAGCATTAAGACCAACTACATGAAGCATATTTCATAGCTTGGGTAGTCCTTCAACGTTCAATGTCCCTTTCCCAACTATCTTCCCTTTGGCTCCACCTCCATAGGTAACATTGCCACCATTATAAACTTCATAGTCGATTAAATACTCCAAGGTACTGTCATATGTCATGAGTAGCCACTATCGAAATACCAAGATCCTGCAACATTAGATCTTAAGGAAGTATAGATAACATGACATTTAACATCGATTTTTTAACCCGCATGATTTTTGAAAAATGATTACGAGGATGTCGTAACATCTCGCGATGACATCTGGCATCCAGACCTTAAATCCGATTTTAGTTTATAACAGAATGGTTTTATGTGTCCAGGAGCATGACAATAATGACAAATAAAGTGACGTTTCCGTGGTTTAGACTTCTGGGAAAAAATCCTTTTATTGTTGGAGGAATCTGAGGATTCTCCTTGTTCTTTTGCTTTCACAAAAATCGGAGTTTTTAACCAAGGCCAGTTTTATCATCACTACCCATGGAAAGAATATCATCCAGTTTTGCTTTCCCAGAATTAAACTTTTTCATGCTTTCAAGAGACTCTTCAAGTTTAGACTTTACCTTTTCGATCTCAAGTTCTTTCTTCGTAAGAGAGGCTTCCAACCTGGTAACCACTTCACTTTGATCACCATTCTCCTTTGTAAGTCGATCATTCTCCTCTTTCAGCATCTCGTTCACTTTAATCTTTTTCAGCCAATCCTTGTAAAGGTTTGCGTATGTGTCCTCCAGACTTTCATCATCAGATTCATCATCCTGTTCAACCTCATCAGAAAGGGTAGGTAGAATTGAAACAAAAAATGTTAGAGACAGATAAGAGATCCTGTTCTTCAGATGTGACTTCAGATGTGATCAGTGAAGGTGTGATCACATCTCGGGCCACACCTCTGGCGACACCTGAAGGATTTATTTGGAGAGACTTTCGATCTTTCACCAAGGTGGTCAAAACCTTGGTTTCTTCCCCTCGTTCATTCTTCTCACCGCCGATTCGTTATCACTCAAGGTCACAATCAGCTCATTCCCTTTTTCATAAAGAGTATTAGCACATTGGGCAAAGATAGTGACCATACCCAAGACATGCCCTACACCTAATGGAGTCAAGAGTTTTTGTGTTAGACTTGTTCGATTTATCACCGTAAAAACGTTCTTGACTTTTATCAAAGGTGTGCTTTTGAGGAAACTTTCTTGACTCAAACTTAAAAGGCTTGGTGAAATTTTGAGACTTTTTCGACTTTTGAGCTTAAGAATCCTATCAAACTTTTTTGAGTACATGGCCATAGAATCATCTCCTAGATTAGACTTTTCGATCTCATTGGTAAGATCAAAGAAAATCATTGGTAACTTTGGACTCAAGTTGAAAAAGAGACTCAATTTGTAAAGCAACTTTGTGACCCAAACTTTCCATTTGTTGAGCCAAGTTCATCTCATAGGTTTGAAGAATGCCACCAAGTTTTTCGAGACTTAAAGTGGAAACATCATGGGCTTCTTCTATGGATGAAACTTTGATATTATACCTAATAGGAAGAGATCTCAACATTTTGCTCACAAGATTTTCATTGGAGATGGGTTCACCTAGGGCTTGAGCTTCATTGGCTATATCACACAGCTTGGCATTGTAAGTGGTGATATTCTCATCCTCGCACATTCTCGGGTTTTCAAACCTATTGGTGAGTAACCTAAGTTTGATTTTTCGCACACTCGCAAAATCCCTCACAATGACTTTGCGAGTATCCCATGTATCTTTGGCCACAAAGAAAATTAGCAATGATTTTGAACATATTTTGATCCACAGACCAAAGATTGCCATCAAAGCCTTAGAATTGTAATTGGACAAAATTAATTCATCATTAGTCCAATCAATTTCTCCTTTGTCCTTGTAGTCAACATCCATATCGATGAGTTTTGGAGGTGACCACCTAGTAAGGATTGTACGCCAGGCTCTTTCATCAATTGATTTGATGTAGGCCCGAACTTTGACTTTCCAAATAGAATAAATGGAGCTATCAAGAATGGGGGACGAAAAGTGGGGTTATTTTGAGTATCCATGCTAACAAACACTCAGGATCAACACTTAGTGTCGTCAAGTGTAGACTCTAGATGCCAATTGAAAGAATTATAACACGGATATTTACAAAAAGTTTTGCGAGTAATGATGTGATTGCGGATGTAATCACATTCACAATCACATGCAAATGCTTTTGAAAACGATAAAGAGACACAAAATAAAAATTATCTACAAGCCAAAAGCTTGTAGACTTTCCACTAGCAAAACTTTCCACTAGTAAAAACTGTTGATTCCGTATACAAAAATACTCAAATCCAACTAGTAGAAACTCAACGAAAAACTCCTATCTAGAGTATATATGATCTATGTAATTCAACTCATCCAACAATAGACATGTGTGGACTTCGTTAATCACACTACAAAAACAATGGATGAAAAACCTAACAAACACAACTGCAGGGCTGAATGTGATTTCGGATATAGTAACATTCGAGATCGCATCCATGGCAAAATGAGACTCCTTGTGCTTATATGACTCTTAACTCTCTCAAGACTCTTGTATCTCTGGTGTATTTCTTGTGTAATCATTATGGACGTCCTCTTCTCTTTATATAGGCGTCCAAACCCTTCAAGAGACCTAATACACAAGGAAAGAAGATATATACAAATATATGACAAGTAAATCACTTATGTTAGGAAACAAGATAACAATCAAGAATCCTAATATATCAATACCATATCAATATAATTTCTTTCCAAGTCTAAAAAGTCATAAACATTCCATAAGTCTAGAAAGGCAAAATAAATCAAAATCCAATCTTTATAATTTTGGAAATTATTTTAGGCGATCAAAAATCGCCCTAACAGACTTAATATATATTTATATATATATAAAGTCGGGCGAGGCAGGGCGTAGTGGGGCGGGGTGACCTAAACTCATCCCCTCCCCATTGACATAATTGGGTGCGGGAATTCCCCATCGGCTTCGGGGTGGGGACGGGTTCCTCGGTCGGGTTCGAGGCGGGGACGGGTTCCTCGGTCGAGTTTAGAGCATTTTGTCATCTCTAGTAAAATCATTGTAAGACAAATATTTATCGACAAAATCTAAAACTTTCGGTAAATACCTATAATATTTATGTCGTTTATTGATAATTTATCGGTATAGTGAGGGGGAAAATATTTTTTATTTTGTAGATAATTATAAAAATAAGTGATAGATCTTTTTTTGTCGATAAACTGGAATTTTTTTCAGTGCCCGGGTTTTTAGCCATTCCTCACAATCTAAAATATTTTTTAGCCATTTTTTAAACACGTGTTTTTTAGTCATTTTGACACATAAAACCCCAAAATTGCCCCATAAGCCATTCTACACCATTTCCAGTCACGCACAGCCATAACTCGGTAGACGTAACTTGGGACCAAAAATTGATTCCCGTGACTAGCAAACATGGCTTCGAAAATGAAAGTATCGAGCAGTGCAACATGTCTCAACACTTCATTCAATTCGCTTAATTTCATATTTCTTGTTAATTAAGTTAATTTATAGTTATTTAGGTCAGGATTTATTGACGGATTTATAGAAGTTGTAGGTTTAGACAATTTAGGCTTTGTTTTAAAGTTTGATGCTTCATTAATGATGGTTAGGGTGAATGAGATAGACGACGAGGGTTTCTATCGCGTAACTCGATATCGAGTTGTGCTTAAGATCTTGTTCGAGTTACATATTGAGTTAAATGTAACTAGTTTTTTTATGTTATGTTTGTTTGTATTTAGACTTCAGATAGACTGTCTGTTGTGTATTCACCCATTTGTAAGAGATCCTTTTGTTCATTTTTGGCAAACTTGGAATACAGATGGGGAGCACCGCAAATTTGGAAGGAAAAGTTCAATACGTACATTAAGTTCCAGCTAGTATACGACATATTGAACGAGATGACAACTGTCGGAATATGTAACTTAATTATTATAACTCAGTCCGAAAATAGTTATGATGCTGAAATGTCTAAAGGATGAGCTAGAGATAGGATAAAATGTTTCAGTCATTAATATTGGCCGGTGAAAATTTTTAAAAAGTTGAAGGAGAGAACAAAATAGATCTGAGAGAGAGATAGAGACACCAACTCAACAACTCAAAATAATATGCTAGAAGGGTATGAATGTCATTTGCTTTGTCAAAATGGCTAAAAAAATATTTTTTTCAAAAGGGCTAGTCATTTTTCATTATATATATATATATATATATTTCTTTTTGAGGAATTCATTTTTTCATTATAGAAGTGGTCATTCTGGCCCATTTCTACATTTATTTTTGTAATGGCTTAATTGCGTACAAATTATATAAATGAATAATTACAAAAACACCCCCGAGGTTTGGGCTAGATGTTTCAAAATTACAAAAAAAAAAACATCAAGTTTGATTATGTTTTTATAAGATATATTTTTGCTTATAAACATCGGGGAAAATTTTTGCTTATGAAGGGGGAAAATGTAAGACGAAATCAAACTTCAGGTTTTTTTTTTGTAATTTTCAAACATTACTGAGTTTTTTGTAATTAGCACTACAAGAAAACAAGGAAATTCCAACGAAAAAAATCTGTTGGAATTTGGCCAATTATCGTTGGAATTATCGATTCCAACATAATATGCATCGTTGGTAAAATGATCGTTGCAATGTTAAAATTCCAATGGAAAATTCAATGAAAAAATATTTCAACGTTATTTATCCATTGGAATATGCAACTGTTGGAAAAAACTCCAACATTTTTCCAACACTAATTCTAACAGAGTAATACCATTGGAATATATATAATCGTTGGAAAAAACTCCAACGGTTATGCTATTGGAATTTAATCTAATGGTAATTCTAATGGTATATATCTGTTGGAATATTCGATCATTTTATCTCATTATCTAATATAGGGGTGGCAATTTGAGGCACGACACGATAGTAAGGCACGGACACGGCACGAAATTATCGAATTTGGGCCAAGTATTATCGGGTTTGGGCCGTTATCGGGCTGACCCGATGAGAACGATAAGAAATCGGGCCAACCCGATAAGCCCATTAAACCCGATACGATAAATAATATCTTTTTTTATACATTTTTTTCTCATTCTAACTTCCTAAGGGGCTTTATATGTGATAAATAATTTTTAAAAAAAAATAATATTATACTATATTAGTAAATGATTTAAAAAGCCAAATGCTCTAAATTGTTCAAATAAGCCAAAAATTAATAATAATTAATAAATAAATATAATCAAATTTGCTTATCGGGCTTAACGGGTCGTGTCTGGGCTATCGGGTTTTTATCGTGTCGTGTTCGTGTACCATTTTCACCCGTTAAGCTTATCGGGCCGTGTTCGAGTTAGTGCTTATCGGGTCGTGCTCTTATCAGGCCGGCCCAATAACGGCACGGCCCGCCCGATTTGCCACCCCTAATCTAATATCTTTAACTTCTCAGTAGGTCACCCATCATCAATTTGTCCCAACTCAAGCACATTTAACCATGTAGTTTTAATATAATTGACTCCAGAAGAGAAGATATATTTTATTGATATGGATATTACTATCAAATCTTTTAACCTCTATTGAAATTTTCCAATGGTATTGGAATTTCCAACGGAATTTTCCAACATGTTGTACCACTGGAATTTCCATTGGAATTTTAAAACTCCAACAGAAATTCCAATAATTAATTCCAGCATTGGGTTTACCATTGGAATTTCGTTGGAATTTTCCAATGGTATGTTTTAGCGATAGAATTTCTGTTGGAATTTTTAAAATTCCAATAGTAGTTTCAATGGTTTATTCCAACAATTTTATTACTGTTGGAATCACTGTTCGAATTTTCCAACGGTTTGTTGTAGTGTTGGAATTTCCGTTGAAATTTTAAATTTCAACAGGAATTCCAACAGTTTTGTTTATCGTTGGAATTTTCATTGAAGTTTTCCAACGGTATATAATGTAACATTGGAATTTCCGTTGGAATTTTAAAAATTCCAACAATTTTCTATTTCGTTGGAATTATTTTGTTGGGATTTGATTGTTTTCTTGTAGTGGGACAACAATTAAAAACATTGTTTTGGTATAAAAATAAAATAATCAAAATTAAGATAAAAACATGTATCAATTATACCCCAAACAGCTTTAAAATATAAGATATCAAATCACAACTCACAACTCAACTGAGTTGTTACTATTTGTTTAAAAATCTGCTTAATCTTATTTAATTTTTGATATATTTTATTTCTGTAAGATACTAATCAAATATATACTAATAAAGATTAGAATATACATGCCAAAGTCATCATCGTGTGATTAACACTATAAAAATTAAAGTAATATATATTTTAGTCAATTGAACCCAAATTCAATACTGTTATTGTATTACTTTTTCCTCAAAAAAAAAAAAAAAATATTTACTGTATTACTTTCTAGTATTCATGTCGTTGGATAAATGTCTTGGTCTAGTAAATGCAAAGTTAACGATTAACCACCCACCAGTCCAATGACACAAAACAATTATGGTAATATCATAAGACTGACACTACAAAAAAAAAATGCTCCAGTTACCGTCCAGTTTATTGACAGACAAAATAAAGAATACTCTCTCCATCACAATTATATAGTCCATTTTGACTTTTGACACAAATTAAAAAAATATATTGGAAATTACAAATATGCAAAATATTTACTTAATTTGCCGTTATTTAATGAACTGTAAATTATAAAAGCATATTAAATATATAGGATCATATCGGGACATCCCAAAATAGAATAATAGACTATATATTTGAGATGTATGAATTATTATTTTCTCTCAAATTATACTGATCAATTACCGACACATTACTATAAAAAAATCAATTTACTGACGGAATGTTCTAGATATTTACCAATAGTTCTAGATTTTGTATTTTCACTGATAAATATTTATATACCTACAACTGGGGTTTGGGTGACAAGTTGGTATATTTTATTTCTAGCTGTAAGATACTAATCAAATACTAATAAAGATTAGAATATATATGCCAAAGTCATCATCGTGATTAACACTATAAAAATTAGAGTAATATATATTTTAGTCAATTGAACCCAAAATCAATACCGTATTACTTTCTAGTATTTATGTCGTTGGATAAATGTGTTGGTCTACACTACAGAAATTTGCAATTTAGCGAGAAATTTTTCCTCGCTAACATTGTTGATTTCTTCGCAAATGGAATTTAGCGAGGAAATATATTCCTCGCGCGTCTCATTTATAAGACCGTCACAAACCTATATTAGCAAAAAGATATGTTCAAAATTCTCGCAAACTTTAGAGAGGAGATTATTGATTTTGCGGCTAAAGTTTAGAGAGGAAATTTTCAATTTCGCAGGTAATGTTAGCAACAATTTTATTAATTTCCTCGCTAAAAGTGGATACAATGTGAACATTAACCGCAAATCTATTATTTTTCTCGCTAAAATGGATACAATTTTATGTATATATCGTCTGTATATTTTAATTTATTTATTTTTTTAGGCTATTTTTTTTTTTTTTTTGTAAATTATTCACTAGCAATCAATAATATAAAAGATATTAACAATAAAATAATCACAATGCTCATTCAATAGAAACTAAACAAAGAAAGTTGAGTTTAAGCACTTATAGTCAAGTGTTGATTGTAATAAACCACTACAAGTTTTTGCTTTCTTGAAGGGAACTACAACAAATTTCATTGGATGTAATATGTTCTAACATTGTTTCAAAAGCAAAAGATAAAGTTCCCTAAAAAAAAGGTCAACATCACTTGAAGAAACATCCTCTTCGATTTAGTTATCACCAACCTGAAAGAATAAAATATATATAAATTAGAGCAAAACATTAGACTTGTGTAAGGAACTTGACCCCATAAATCCTATGCTTATAAGGATGCTCCAAAAACCAATTCATCAAGAATTCACCAAACATAATGAAAAATACTAATCAAGAAAGCAAATATTCCACGAGCCACCAAATAAATATTGAAAAAAATCCAAAGAAACCCCACATTCAAGATATCGATTACGCCTTTCAAATACTATTATTTTATATATACGATGATCTATGAAGAAATAAGCAGTTATATTAAATTGAGAAACCAAAAACTATCATAGAATCAATATATCTAGTAGCACCTTAAGTATTTGCAAATAGCTTATGCAAAACACCTTAGATATTTTTCAAAGATTAATCAGTTCTACAGGAACAAAAATGCACAACATTTAAAAATCACTTCAGAGCTAGAAATTTCTGTTGCAAGAGATAAAATTAATCAAATGAAATTTTTGAAGATGGTTTTTCTAAGCTGCATGCATCACATCTCACCAAACATGCACAAAGAATTCATGTTTACTCTATTTAAATTAATGAACTTCAAAAATGGAAACCTAGATTCTCAGCATATAGTAACCCCTGTTTTTTTCACTCATTACATGGGCTGAACACGGTCCTTCCTAGACAAATCAATTGTGTTACATTTTACATCAAACCTTGAAAATCAATATGACAAGGTCCTTGAAAATCTCATTCACATCACCAATATGTTGTTGAAATAACTCCTAACATTCAAAAGCAGAAAAATAATATAAAAAATAACTCTAGGCCTTGAGTTGGTAATAAACATTTCAATAGATGCAAATACTCTAGTTTAACTTGTTATCTATTTTTGGTTCATATCATTTAAAGTAACTGAGACTTCCGAAACATAACGTTTGGGTTCTACTAGAAACTAGAAAGCATGATACATTTGCTTAGTAATTCTAGACTAGAGTAACCATGAGAAAAGCAACCCAATTGTTCTTTTTTTTACTAACAGGTGCTTGTAAAGCTTGTTTTCCTAGTCCTCTTCAATTACCTTATTTCATCTGTTAAGAAAATTGGCTACAAGATACATATATGCACAACAAAAGAAATGAAAAGCAAAAAAAGACTTACATGGTTATTGGAATTAATCTACTGAAGTTCCAGGCTTCCAACTTACTTCCTCTTCAATAAGTCTTGTAATACAGTACCAACTGATGACTAAAAGAATAAAATGACAGAATTCATATGCTTAATCACTACTTTCTCAAGCATTTCACCAACTATGTTTTCTCTACTTCTTGACAGTTGTTTTTCTCTTTTGGAACAACCTCAATAATATGATAGGAATGCAACCTTTTCAAATCTCATTGTCAGAACCAAAACACTCTACTTGCGCATCCCAAAAACTCATTAGCTAAAAATTACTAAAAAAAATTGCAAGCTGAGAAAGTTAAGAGTAATAGGATACCTTTTGGAATGCATATGTGTAACCAGCTCAGGCCATTTACTGCTGCTAAACCCTTCAAAACCCATTTCATAGTCAAATATCTCCTGCTCAGGCCTATATGTTTTTGCAAAACTTCACTCTTCAATTAGAGGACACATTATTCTACTACAAAAAATGGCATGTTTAGTGAATATGGATGCAAAGTATATAAGAAAATACCAAAGAAGCATAGCAGACAGTGCTATGGGGAATCTCCATCTTATCCCCTGAAGAATTCAAGATTATGAAGACTCTTATAAAACTCACAAAATGGACACTGAAATAAAACATAATAGAACACAAAGGAAATGTCTGAATCAGTTATACCAGCAAATACATCAAACTCACCAAAAATAAAACTTCCCAGACTCAACAAGCAACTAGAATGCCTTACGGGAAGTTGAGAGCTAACATGTAGGAATTGTGAAAAAATAGAATAAGCACTTCAACGAATGTTTCATATTTTAGACAAAAACATAAATGCAGAGAAGGAAACCATTGTAGCAGAAGCTTATGAAACATTTTATTAAATAGAAAGATAACACAACTGCTCTACATATAGACTCCAAGAAAGTATAAGAATGTAATTTGTATTATCATAATAATACATGTCTAGGAGCAACAATCTCTTGTACACTGGAGTTTTTCCAGGTGTTCAAATCACCTGCAATACAAAATTTTAACTCAGAAAAAGAAATTATCAGAAGAACCAATTTGTATGTAAAAAGAACAATACACAAAAAGAAATAAGACCCACTATAAAATATGTTAATTTCTCAATGTGTATTAAAGTAGAGAGAAACCAGACATTATGAATAGAGAGCTGAATGAGATAATGATCGACTTGCTTTCATTATTCTGATGGAGGGATATTTATACAAGAGGAGAGGCTCTAATCATGCTGTTAACAGCTAGACTAACAGACTAACTGAATTCTGTTACATCTAACTGCCATAACTACCAAATACTCTAACATCCTCCCCTCAAACAAAACCAGGGGTGCACACAAGGAAAATTTAGAACACAACATTTCAAAACGACTCGGACAAAGGTTTTGTCAAAACATCAGCCACCTGGTCATGTGTAGGAACATATCGGACATCAATTTCCTTATTCTGAACTTTTTCCCGTATGTAGTGGACATCAACTTCTATGTGTTTGGTTCGAGCGTGAAAGACCGGATTAGAAGCAAGAGCCAAAGCACTCTCATTATCACACCACGAATAGAAGGTTGAACAAGATTCAATCCCAACTCAAAGAAATAAAGAGTGCACCCATACAATATTTGTACTAGCCGTAGCAAGAGATCGATATTCGGACTCCTGCTGCTGCTGGACACCACAGATCGCTTTTTCGCTGCCAGAAATGAGATTGGTGCCCGAGAAAAATACAAGAACCTGGTGGTGGACTTTCTATCATCTAACGAACTAGCCCAATCGGCATCGGAGAAACCTTCCAAGACAAAAACCGAGAAATCGGAGTAAAAATGATACCATGATGCGGGGTACCACTGAAGGTATCTCGCAATTCTTTTACAAGTCGCCAATGGTTTATGGTGGGTGAATGAAGAAATTGGTGAGTTTGTTAACGCAAAGGCAATATCGGTAAGTCATGGACAAGTATTGTAGGGCCCCGGATGGTACTGCGATAAACCGATGGATGTTCAAAAGCGGCACTTTGTCATGTAATGAGAGTTTTACGAGATGGGCAATATGGTGTGTTGCGGGCTTGCAATCCTTCATGTTGGTTTTGATCGAAATCAAGAACTATATATTTTTGTCGATTTAGAAGAATACGTAGAGGCACGACGATGTGCTTCAATGCCTAAGAAATAGTGAACAACACCAAGATGTTTAAGTGAAAACTTCCGATGTAGGCGATCAATAACAGAGGCAACTTGTGATGGATCATCTCCGTAATAAGTATGTCATCCACATACACAAGAATGAGGAAGCGATTTGCCTTGATTCATGGAAAAGAACAGAGAGGTATCCGAGGTGCTAACATGAAAACCGAAATGAAGAAGAAATCCTTTAAGTCAAACCAAGCCTTAGGTGCTGTTTTAAGCCGTATAGAGCCTTAACTAATTTGCAAACAAAACCAGTCCGAGGATGCTCATAACCTTCAGCCGTGACATAAAAAAAGGTTGGGTGAGATCTCCATTAAGAAACGCATTATTGATATCCACTTGTCAATAGTCCACCCCTACTTGACAAAGAAGAGTGAACATTATTCGGACAAGAATAGGCTTAATAACCGGACTAAAGGTGTCAAAGTAATCCACACCAGGGCCTGCTGAAACCCTTTGGCCACAAGACGGGCCTTTGTACCTCTCTCAATACTACCATCCGCCTTATATTTGACTTTAAAAATCCATTTGTCTTTGAA
The DNA here is from genome assembly GCA_016081115.2 of Rehmannia glutinosa. Lineage (NCBI taxonomy): Eukaryota > Viridiplantae > Streptophyta > Magnoliopsida > Lamiales > Orobanchaceae > Rehmannia > Rehmannia glutinosa. The sequence continues at coordinate 156,411 of JABTTQ020002725.1, read as the reverse complement.
GCACATTCATGCCTTCTTCATAAGGAACCAGCTCCCACATTTTATTTTTTACCAAAGTCAAAATTCGAATCCATTGCCTCTTTCCAATTGGAGTCGACAAGGCTTCACTAATGATTTTGGTTCGGGGAAAGGATGTAGACGAGAGAATGTTTTTGGTTTGAAAATACCGAGTTTTGACCTAGTGACCATGGGATGTGTGGAAGTGAGAGTAGGAGAGGATGAAGGAAGAACATGAGAGTTAGATGAGGAAGGAAGTATAGAAGGAGAGGAAGAAGGAAGTATAGGGAGGATGGGTGAAGTAGAAGTAGGAGATGTAGAGGAATCAAGTATGTATAGATGAGGTGAGGAGATGATGATGACCGATCGGTGTGAGAGGTAAAGGAAGCAATGGTAGAAAATGAGTAGAAATATTTGTGATAGGTGAGGGAACATCATCGGAGGGAAAAAGTGTAGAATAAGGAAATTCTTGCTCATGGAAAACCACTGTTGAGCAATGTAGAGACGACCATCGGGATGAAGACATTTATAACCCTTGTGGGAGGCACTATATCCAAGAAATATGCATTTGGATGATCGGAATTGAAGTTTGTTATTTTGATAAGGCCTCAAGTATGGAAAACAAGCACAAACCGAATGTTTTAAAAAATGAATAATCCGGTAAGGTGAAATAATGTCCAAATGGAGAGGAGTTGTTTAGGGTGGGTGTGGGAAGGCGATTGATGATGTATACGGTACATGTCAACAAAGATTCCACCAAAATTTAAGAGGTAAGGAGGATCGTGCTAGAAGAGTAAGGGACATGTCAATTATGTGTTGATGTTTTCGTTCAAGCACGACCATTTTGTTGGTGCGTGTGGGGGCATGGATGGCGAAATTGGATGCCAAGATTTGCAAGATATGGTTTAAGAGGCCTATATTCCCCCCCCGACGGTTTGTATTGCAAGAATTTTGGTTTGAAATTGTCTTTCAACCATGTTGTGAAACATTTTGAAAAGAAAAAACACTTCACTTTTAGTAGTGAGAGGATACACCCAAGTGAATCTTGTGAAATCATCCAAGAAATGAATGTAGTATTTATAACCATCAATAGAAAAAACATGAGTTGGTCCCAAACATCCGAGTGTATAAGGTTTGAAAAGGTGCGGTGGTATTGGATTTAACAGTAGAAAAATGCATACATTGTAATTTCCCAAGTTTACAAGCAGTACATGGGGAAAGCTTATTGCTGGAAAAATGAACATTTAATTGTTTCAGAATTTGAGACAAAACAGAATTACAAGTATGGCCTAATCTGGAGTGCCACAGATTGACATCTTGATTAGAAGCAGCAGCATAACAGGAGAAGCGGCGGGAGGAGAATGGACATGAGCGAGCTGATGAAGGAAAGTGGCTAAGATCGAGTTGATAAAGGCCATCCTTAAGAAGACCCTTGAAGAAAATTTTGTGAGTGTCCTTGTCCTTCACAAGACAAACGATCATGAAATTCCACAAAAACATTGTTATCCTTTGTGAAATGAGAAATGCTGAGAAGATTTTTAGCAATCTCTGGAACACAGAGAATGTTGTTCAGTTTGAGAGGAACAGAAGGATGTAAAGAGGAAATAGAAGTGTGACCAATATGAGAAATATGAATATTTGAACCATTACCTATAGTTAACCTGTCTGAACCATTGTAATCAGCACGAAGTCCCAAATTTTGCGATTGGAAGTAATATGATTCGTAGCTCACTTGTCAACACACCAATTAACATCATGAGAACCAAGAGTATAAGGATGCTTTGTTGAGAAACACTGAGTGTGCCCGTGTGCGGGGAAGTTGGCAAAATGAGATGAATTCGAGAATGAACCATAGGATAGCACAGACAGGCTCGAGACATTTTGCATCGAGGTCCACCAAGAGAGACAAAATTAGCTTTGAACATTAGACGATTCAAGTCTGCAAAATTGACATCAAACCTCTTGAAGCACTTAAAGGCAAGGTGATTTGTTTTTCCACAAATTTGGCAAGCGGGTTTATGACCTCCCCAAAACCACGCCCTCTACCAGGAAAACCACGCCTCTACCATTGAAGCCACCACGAGAAGAATTGTTAAAGCGAGGAGCCTTAGCAACAAAGTTAGTCAAGATCCACTAACAACAGCTATATGCGGCAGAGTGAACAGAGGCAAGTTGTTGTAATCGAATCTCATGAGATTGCAAAGAAAAAATCGAACTTCGAGAGAGTAAGACTATCAATACGAGCAAAAGTTCACAACTCTGATTCATATTCGAGCCTAATCCCCAAGTATGTACATAACAAGATCGTCATCCTCAATAATCGACCAATTAAAGCCATCAAAGCATCAGAAATACCACGCATTTTCAGTATATAATCATCGATGGAGAGATCACCTTTTTTAGTAGATTGAAGTTGCAATCGCAATTGCATGATACGAGCCTTGGATTGGGAGCGAAATAGATTCTCAATAGTTTTCCAAACCTCAGCAACAGTGACACATCGAGTAACATGACCGAGAATCGATTCAGATAACGAAGACAACAGCCAGGAGAAGAGAAATTGATCTCTGCGAAGCCATACCTGATATTCAGGATTAAGATCTGTAGAATCACAATCTGCAGAGGCAAGGAATTTAGATGGAGCAGGAGCATTTCCTAGAAGATAGTCCTCAAATCCATGAGCTTGCACAGTGGAGAAAACTTGAACACGCCAGAAATTATAATTGTGGCGATCAAGCTTGATCGGAATAGGATGAAACGTTGGAAAAGGAGAAGACAAGATAGTAGCCATGGAAAAAAAAATTCACCAGGCTCTAGATACCATATTAGAGTAGAGAGAAACCAGACATTATGAATAGAGAGTCAATGAGATAATGATCGACTTGCTTTCATTATTCTCGATGGAGGGATATTTATACAAGAGGAGAGGCTCTAACTGCTGTTAACAGCTAGACTAACAGACTAACTGAATTCTGTTACATCTAACTGCCATAACTACCAAATACTCTAACAATGAGAAAGAATGAAAAGATAAACCCAAAAGATAACTCAGAAAGAAGACTTGAAAACAATAATATTTTTTTATCACTTAAAGAAGAAAGCAGGAAAAATGCCACTTTCTCCCAATCCATGATAAAGCTACAGATTTTTCAAGGTATAACTAAAAAAATATGAAGAATGAATAGGAACAAGAATATGAGAAGGAAAGCTTACAATAAATGTGATGGGAAATTCTGCAGCAAGGAATCTATTTGAGTATGCTACGTACTTATAAACTCTCCCCGAAATTTAATGCGTCCCTTTAAGTCTGCCTAGGACAAAGAGCTTCAAGATTGAAAACAAATGGCACTCCTCAAAACAGATTTGAAGAGTAGAGAAAAAATGGCCAATAAAAGAATCAAGAATTCAAGGTTCACCACCCTCACTGATTTGAGCCCTTAATAGTTAACAGATGTGAATATTTTTTAGGATAACTTGTTCGAAGCTTCAAAGAATATGAATACTCAATTCACACCCCTATGTATCTTCTCCAACGATATGCATCAATTACCAATGCAAGAAGTACTGGATGAATTTCTTGTCAAATATAATAGACAACCAAAGCATAATCTCCATGAATTATTGGCTGACCAAGAAGTACTGGATGGATTTCTTTGATGCAAAACAAAAAACCCAAGGAATTAATTCTTAACTATGTTGCATCAAGCATACCAGTTTTGTGCAAAGATTATATATCACAAGCATTATATTAGGAGAGATAAATTTCAATATCAAGATAGTTAAAGAAACAACAGTCCTAGGTCTTAATGGCTAATGTGTATGCCTACACACGACAATTCGTCAAGATGCAATAAACCAACCACTAGCTAGTCTTTTTAAACATCAACGATTCTTTTTTCTTTTAAAGCAACATGGTGTTGAGGCTCGGTTAGTTTACCTGTTTAGAAAGAACAACTATTTGTTTCCCGCTTAGCATGTGTCAAGATATTGATAAATCAAAATAAATGTAATTTCATTTTAAGTAAATTTACATTTCATTTAAATTACTGTTTCATTAAGTTCTGTTAGGGTAGTTTTAGTTTGTTATGTTAGTTAACACTGTAGCTTTATATATTGGTATTTCCAGACTTTGTAACTTCACTTTTCTGATTTCAATCTACGAATAATAAACATATCGCTTCTTTTCTTCATGATTTCTGGCTCACATTATCAACATGGTATCGCTTTGAATTCTTCCGCATCTATTGAATTCACATGCCTGAGTTCATTCTTTCCTCAAGTCTGCAATTAATCTTCCATTGAAGGCTTCTTTGTCAACTTCAGTTCTTGATCGCCAAGTTTCTCAAGATTTCTTGCCATGGTTGCTACTCCTACACTCCAAACCGATGATCCTTCGTCACCATACTACCCGCACCCCCTGACAACCCATGAGCATCATAGTTTTCGAACCTTTCTCGGAGAAAAACTACATATCCTGGAGCCGTGCTGTTTCTATGGCCTTGAATGTAAAGAACAAGAGTGGTTTTATCAATGGCTCTCTACCTATGCCTCCCTCATCCTCTGTTCTTCTACACAATTCTTGGCAACGGGCTAACAACTTGGTACTATCTTGGTTATTAAATTCCATTTGCAAAGATATCCGTCAAAGTCTCTTGTATTTCACCACGCCCCAAGAAGTTTGGGATGAGCTTAAGGTGAGATATGCTCAAGTGACGGGCCTAGAGTCTTTCATCCGGAAAAATCCTCGATTCTATCACACAAGGTTCAAATTCGATTCACATTTACTATAATCAATTTAAAGGATTATGGGATGAATATATAAATCATAGACTGTCATGAAGTGTTCTTGTGGGTCTCGTGTACTTGTAATTTTGTTTGCTCAAATGGTCAGAACTCCAACAAAATGACTCTGTCATAAAATTTCTTGTGGGGTTACATGAATCTTATGCACAATTAAGGAGCCACATTACTACTAAATTCTCCATTGCCTTCACTTGCCAAGTTTATTCCCTATTACTTCAAGAAGAATCTCAAAGGGATGAATAATCATCTATCGTTCTTGTTCCAATCCCATTGAGTCGATTGCAATGATGGCAAGACAACAAAATTTTTCAAGATTTCAATCCAAAGACAAGAAGAAGCCAAGATGTTCACATTGTGGCTATACCGACACACTATAGACAAGTGTTTCCAATTAATAGGCTATCCTCCTGGTTGGAAAGGGCCTGGGTCATAGGATGGCAAAAGATCCTGCTAATGCTTGCCACAAACTCGTAAGTTTCCCCTCGGAAAAGAGTGCTCTGTGGATAATCCTCGATATCCAAAGAAATCTTTGAACAATTTTTGGTTTTTGCAAAGAATCATCAAGCCAACACTTAAGTGTGCACTCTGCGAATGAAAGCTATTCCTCAATCTCACACAACTTCTACTTTTGCGGGTAGCATTTCTAGTAATTCTTTGATTCATCATAAATGGATACTTGATACTGAGTGCAAAATCATATGATATGTGATCAATCCTTATTTTCAAGTCCTCCTACACTGTTTCTATACCTGTACACTTACCAAATGGCAATATTGCTACAGCTACTCATATTGGTACAATCTCATTAACTGACACTTTAAAATTACACAAAGTTTTGTGTGTACCAACTTTCACTTTCAACCTTATCTCTGTCTCACAACTAGCAAAATCTTCCAATTGTGCTTTGCATTTCTTGTCTTCACACTGTTTTTTACAGGATATGAGCAACCACAAGATGATTGGATGTGCTGAGCAAAAGGATGGTCTATATCATTTTAAATTTCCCTTTAATGCATCTGTAAAGACAGCTACATCTGTAAAAATTTCTGATTCTATACTTTGGCATGCAAGACTAGGACATACTTCTGCTAAGACTCTAGCAATATTACCACATCTTACTTCTGTTGTACATGATTTTAAGGCTTGTGATATTTGCCATTTTGCCAAACAGAGAAAGTTGCCTTTTAATAAAAGTGTTTCAGTTTCAACTCTTCCTTTTGAGCTCATTCATTGTGATTTATGGGGTCCATTTTCTACAATATCTCATAGTGGTTTTAAATATTTTCTTACAATTGTTGATGATTTTTCTCGGTGCACTTGGATTTATATGTTGAAAAACAAATCAGACACAAGACATAGTCTTAAATCTTTCTTAAATATGGTGCATACTCGATTAGTAAAATAAAGGTCATTAGATCGACAATGGCACTTTGAGTTTCTTCTTTCTGATTTTTACTCCTCAAATGGCATTTTACATCAAACAAGTTGTGTTGAAACCCCACAACAAAATGGCTTGGTAGAAAGAAAACACCAACATTTGCTTCAAATTGCTAGAGCATTATTATTTCATTCAAAAGTTCCTCTTTTCTTTTGGGATGAGTGTGTGATGACTGCTGCTCACATTATAAATAGACTTCCCACCCCTGTTCTTCATAACAAATCTCCATTTGAAGTGTTATTTAATAAAAAACCAGATTACTCTCATTTCAAAAATTTTGGCTGTCTAGCATATGCTTCTACATTAATTGCCAACAGAAACAAATTTGAGCCAAGGTCATCCAAGTGTATTTTTCTAGGATATCCTTTTGGTTCAAAAGGTTATAAATTGTATGATCTCATTAACAAAAAGATAGTTATATCTAGACATGTTCAATTTTGTGAAGATGTTTTTCCTTTTGATGATGTTCCTTCTCAGAAATCTAACACTTTTATGCATGATACTAATACTCCTATGTTTATTAATGCAGAAAATGCAGCTTTTGACACTATTCCATTAGTTCAGCAAAATTTACCCTATATTCCTGAAAATTATATTTCTAGTCCCTCAAATATACCTGAAAACAACATGAATGGTCCCTCTGATATTTCTGAAAACCATATCACTAGTTCCTCAGACACTTCTGAAAATCACATTTCTATTCCTTCAGATAATTCTAACATTTCTCCTATTCCTGCTGTAAGAAAATCAACTAAAAATAGAACTGCACCTACTTATCTTCAAGTATATGACTGTGTTTTACCTCCTTCACTACAATCCTCAACACAGTATGCTTCAACTGGGAAGCAATATATCATCTGTAATTCTTTATCTATTGAACAGTTGTCTCACAACCACAAAGTATTCACAACCAACATATCTGTAGTTTCTGAGCCAAAAACATATGCACAAGCAAGCAAAAGTTTGGAATGGCAACAGGCTATGAAAGCTGAGTTAACAGCTCTTGAGAAAAACAACACTTGGCTTTTGACTGAACTCCCACCAAACAAACATTACATTGGCTGCAAGTGGGTATATAAGGTAAAATACAAGTCAGATGGTACTATAGAAAGATATAAGGCTAGGCTTGTGGCAAAAGGTTACACACAGGAAGAAGGTATGGATTATTTTGATACATTTTCCCCTGTTGCTAACATCACAACTGTAAGGTTGATTATTGCGATGGTTGCCAGCTTTTCCTCGGATGGTTTTTACACCAATTGGATGTCAACAATGCCTTCTTGCATGGTGACTTAAATGAAGAAGTATACATGATCCCTCCACCGGGCTATTGTGCAGAGAATGACAAGAGGGTTTGCAAACTTATCAAAAGTTTATATGGTCTTAAACAAGCTTCTAGACAATGGTTTCAAAAGCTAACTTCTTGCTTACTTACCTATGGTTTTCAACAATCCAAATCTGATCCATCTCTGTTTATAAAGTTCAATTCTCAACATATAACTGTATTATGTGTCTATGTTGATGATATTATCTTAGCAGGCAACAATATGGATGAGATAAACAACATCAAACAACATCTTGACAATCAGTTCACTATCAAAGATCTTGGTACTCTCAAATACATCTTAGGTATTGAAATAGCAAGATCTTCAAAAGGAATTCATCTATGTCAAAGAAAGTATGCCCTGGACCTTCTTACGAAACATGACTTCTTGGTTGCAAACCAAGCTCTACTCCAATGGACTCAAAGTTTGATCCAACAAAGACCTCCACACCTTTAATGAGATCCTTCACATTATAGAAGGCTCATTGGAAGAATGTTATATTTGACCATCACACTGACACGAATTATCATACAAAGATTCACACTTTAAGTCAATTTTTGTCTAAACCAACAACGGTGGCACATCTCACAAAGAAATTTCATAGGGTGTTGAGATACATCAAAAACAATCCAGAAAAGGTATTTTCTATTCTTCTAATTGATTTACATCTAAAAGGATTTCTTGATGCATTGGGCAAAATATCCGGATACAAGGAGAAGCATTAGTGGTTATGCGGTGTTTCTAGCAATTCGTTGATATCATGGAAGACAAAGAAACAACCTACCATCAAAGAGGTCATCATCAGGTTTCGAGTATAGAGCCATTGCTCTAATCACTTGCAGTTGCAATGGGTGACATACCTTCTCCAAGATATACAAATCCCACACGGACAACCCTTTGGTCTATACTTGACAAAGAAAAGTGCATATTGTATCTCTCAGAACGCTTGCAACCATGAGAGGACAAAACACATACAATTGGATTGCCATTTTGTACGAGAAAAACTACAAGAAGGATTGCTCAAACTCATCTTCCTACCCTCATCTCAGCAAACAGCAGACATATTTACAAAACCTCTACCTTCCCACTTGTTCAACCATTTTATCAACAAGTTGAGCATGATAGACATTCATGCTCCACTTGAGGGGGTGTCAAGATATTGATAAATCAAAATAAATGTAATTTCATTTTAAGTAAATTTACATTTCATTTAAATTACTGTTTCATTAAGTTCTGTTAGGGTAGTTTTAGTTTGTTATGTTAGTTAACACTGTAGCTTTATATATTGGTATTTCCAGACTTTGTAACTTCACTTTTCTGATTTCAATCTACGAATAATAAACATATCAGTTCTTTTCTTCATGATTTCTGGCTCACATTATCAACAGCATGACTTCAACCATAATTTAGATGCGAACCACATCTGCCCCTGTTTCTCAGAAAGTAAGGGTTGCAGTGTTACGTTTAAATCTGCAATTTCATTGACAATGATTATTAGCGCAAATCAAGTAATGGCTTGGATATATGATTTACTACCTTGTGGTGAACAATGGATTCATCAAAGGCACATCAACGGAGAAATGTGTCACCTGTGTTACCAACAAATCATCATATATTGAAAGAAATGATTTGCTATTAATGAAATTCTACATATCCTAAATGAAATTGGTATCTGTTACATTCCGTTCCACTGAGGTTATCATCTTGTATATAATATATTAAATGAAATTCACCATGTCCAATAAATTACCAAAACGACTTGAGTTAAAATTAAAGTGCCAAAACATTAAACATACCAAAACATGTAGTCATACCAAAATCAATACCGTATTACTTTCTAGTATTTATGTCGTTGGATAAATGTGTTGGTCTAGCTAGTAAATGCAAAGTTAACGATCAACCACCCACCGATCGAATGACACAAAACATTATCATAGATAGTATTATAAAATGGTCTAGTTACCAACTAATTTAACGGTAAAAGTGATTTTGTTATTGAATTTTACTGATTATCTATAAAATACCGACAATATAAAGAATAATTCCTCCATCGCAATTATATATATAGTCTAGTTTGACTTTTGACACAAATTAAAAATATATTGAAAATTACAAATATGCAAAATTTTTATTACTTAATTTGCCCATAAATAGTGTAAATTATAAAATGCACATTAGATATGGTTGTAACAATAAATGAATGGAAAAAGTATTATTATATATATATAGGACTATGTACCGCTTATCGGGACATCCCAAAATTAAATAATGGACTATATATTTGGGACATATATAGAGTATTATTTTCTCTCGGACTATACCAATCAATTACCAACAAATGAAAAACAACGATTAATTTCTTGACGGAATATTGTAGGTATTTACCAATAGTTCTAGCTAGATTTTATATTTTTACCTTGGTAAATATTTGCCCACAATGATTTTACCTACATTATACAATTACCTTAAGGCAAAATTATGTTTTTAGTCCTCTAAGTGGACCGCCGTCAGAGATTTAGTCTTCACTTATTTTAATTTTGACATTTAATCCTTTAAGTGAGTTTTTTCCAGCTATTAAGTCTTGTGACATGCTATAGCGGGTAAAAGTTACCTGATGTCTTGATGTGAAATTTACCAATAAAAAATAAATATTTTTTAATTCATTTTGTGTTGACTAGGCATCATATGTGGCATTACAATTGTAGGGGAGAGAATGAAGGAAAAAAGCAAATATTAAATATAAAAGGATTAAAATGTATAAATAAAACAAAATAATTTACGATTTTAATAATTTGGTGATGTCAAAAACTTAAATATTTATAAAATTTAAAATAATGTTAAAAATTATATTTATAACAAAATGCAACTTAAATTATTTTCAAAAATAAAAATTATTTATAGAAATGCTATTTATCATAAATATTAAAATTTTAAATATCTTTAGTTTTCAAAAATTACATTTATAATCAATTTCATTAAAATCAATATAATATTAAATTTAAAATTTAAACATTCAAACCAAAACAAAGTTAAAATAATCTAAATAGATAAATAGTAATTTAAAAAATAAAGTTTGAAAAAAATATTTAAATAACTATATTTTCAAAAAAAGTAATATAAGTTATTTGTTTCAAATAACAATTTTTGTTATGATTTAAGAAAAAAACATAATGCATAATTATTCTATAAAAATTATTATTTTAAAAATTTATTTATATTATTTTTGGTTAAAAATATTTTTTAACATTATTTTTTTCAACTTTTACAAATCGAGTTTTTCAAAATTATCAAGTTATTGAAAATTAGGCAAAATCAATATAGGTTCGAAAAACTATATTAATAACTTGATAATTTTGAAAAAATAATTATTTATATAAGTTGAAAAAATAATGTTAAAAACTATATTTATAACTAAATATAATTTAATTATTTTTAAAATAATAAATTATTCTAAAATATTTCGGTATAATTTTTGTTAAATCATAACAATTTTTTTGGAAACAAATAACTTATAATATTTTTTCAAAAATATAGTTATTTTTTTCAAACTATTGTTTTTTCAAATTTTCATTTATCTGTTTAGTTTATTTTTAATTTATCTAGTTTTGAATGTTTAAATTTTAAATATAATATTATTGATGTTTTTTTTTTGAAATAAAGCTTCATTACGAATTATGAGAAATAAAAATATCGTCTAAGTAGGCTACCACAAAAGTTGGTGGCTCTACCCAAATATTAGGACTAGCATAAGAATATGGATGCTCTAGCTATAGCATGGGCAACCATATTCGCTTGTCTTTTAATATGTTAAACCCGAAAATAAGGTTCAAAAATAAGATACCAATACACTCGCTAATATCCAACTCTTTCTTTCGTAGCGCATCCACCACTCCTTTGGCGTCCATCTCAAAGATAACTTGTGAGTAATTCAAGCTTTTATCCATTTCAATCCTTCCAACAAACCAATTCATTCTCCTTCCATAACACTGATAGTGCCATTATACCAACAAGATCTACTCGAATAGCCGCACTTGTCTTGTCCCCCAAGACCATTCCAACTCCAAACTTATTTTCCTCGGAAAAATCTTTCATCTATATTACACTTCATAACCGACGCAGGGGTGCGCGCCATTGTTTACATCCATCCAGGTTATTTTCATTGTAGCTTGTTGCCATGCTTCTAACATCCAACCATTCGTTGAAAATTTATAGTAGAGCCGAGTGTAATCCTTGCATTCATGTGTGCTTTATTCCAAACCTCAGCGAGTTCCTTTGCTTCCATATGTTCCACAAGATCATACACATACGGGCCGCAATCACTTGGTCAGTAACTTTGTCATCAAGGAGAAGAACCATTCTTCAAATGATTCACTCTATCTCGCCACCCAATTGACTATCGCCAAGAACTTACCTTCCCTCCAACATTCATTGAAAAATTACAAGCAATAAAAGTATGCCAATTATTTTCCGTGTGCATTTCACGAGCACACAAGTTTGCAAGACATTGACCCCTTTCCTAGCCAAATTTATTCTTGTTGGAAGATACCTCTACAAGCTCGCCACAAAAGAATTTCAACATGGGATTTTCATTTTCCGTTGCTTCCAATCACCTTGGCATCCAAGTTCGTTCATCAATGATTTCTTCCACCAATTTTACGTCACCAATTTAACCGTATAAACTCCATTATTTGAATAGTGCCATATCAACTTATCCTCTCTTCCCTGGACAACACAAAGGTAGCTTCAATTTGTTCTTGATCACGATCACAAAAATATTCTTCAATAATGTTGGAATCCCATTCATATATACCAGGAATAAAAAGATCGAAACTTTCAAATCCTCCATACCGCAACTGAGGTGTGTGTATCTTGAAATCCGTTGGATCACGTAGCCAAAGAGTATCCCATACACGAATAGAATTTCCATTGCCAATTCTCCATCTCATCCTCATCCTAAGCACTTGTCGCGAACTCCGGATACTACGCCATGTGAAACTCGGATTATTTCCAAGATCCGGAGTTGAGAAAGTCCCCATGTAGGAAATTTAACTTTGAGAATCCTCTGATTAGAGCATCCGGGTTGGAATAAGTTTTCCACCAAGTTTCGCCAACATCGCCAGGTTGAAGAAATGGAATTCCGTGAAACCAAGTCCTCCAGACTTTTTTCGATCGCATAATTTATCCCAATTAAGCCAATTAATCCCTCGAACACCATCCTTCTTTGAACTCCACCAAAAAGAATTAATCATTCTTTGTAATTCATCTCCAAGAGAAACTGGGAGTAGAAATGCACTCATACAATATGATGGAAGAGTTTGGGCAACCGACTTAATAAGCACACTTTTGTCAACTTTCGAGAACGGTTTATTCCTCCATTTTTTCAAGTGTGACCATAAATTATGATGAATATACCCAAAGATTTCCTTTTTCGTTTCCCTATAAGGGACGGAGACCAAGATATTTCCCTAGTTGCACTGTTGTTGAACTCCAAGACTGCGAACCACCTCTTGTGTTGCAACGTATTCTCGCACATTCGAACTCGAACGTAACGCTTTTTTTTCAAGTTTATAGCCTGACGAGAAACCATCTCATATTGATGTAAAATCTGTTTCACTTGTTGCGCCTCATCCTTATTTGCTTTGAAAAGAATATGTAACTATCATCGGCAAATAATAAATGAGAGATAGACGAGCCCTTCGATAAATTTTTACACCATGTATTCGTCCCGCCATTTGTGCTTGTCGAAGGCTCGAAGCATACTAGTTAAGCACTTAAACACGAAAAAAAGAGGTACGGGGATAAAGGATCCCCTTGGCGAAGACCTCGTTTTGGTGTAATTGGCCCTAGTACACTGTCATTAACTACAACCGAGTCACGAGACCGATTTAACACTTAACATAAGCATGTTCACCCATCTAGAGTGAAATCCCACTTTCAAGTAAAAATCCGTCTGGGCCTGGTGACTTATCCGGGTGCATTGCATCAATGGCATCCTTAAATTCTTCGATGGAGAATGGCCGGAGAAGGAATTGATTTTGTTCTCACGATATTTTCATTTGCACCTGTTCATCTTTGCATTTTGATCTCTATCTCTCGATCAAAAAAGTTCCCGAAAATAGTTTAAAGCTATATTTCCAATAACCTCATCCTCTTCATGCCAATCGCCATTATTATCCTGAAGCTTGAGGATTCATTTATTCTTCCTTCGAATATTGCGGCCGCGTGGAAAGTTCTTGTAATTGAGTCCCCATCTTGAAGCCATAAAATCTTTCCTCTTTGTTGCCAATGTGTTTCTCCTTAAGCAATAAGTTAGCATATCTTTGCGCCTTAGCTTCCTTATACCGATGTACCGATACATAGTCGTCACACTTCCTCGAGATACTCCATTTCCTGCGACATTCCTTCACTCATTTTTAAAGATATTATATTCATCCTTCCCCATCTTATGAGATAAGATGAACAAGCCCCAACCGCTCCGTAATATTCTTGTAAGAATTTGTATCCAAATTCCATGCTTTATATACAATGTCTTTTAAGTTTGATTCCATAAACCACTTATTTTCGAATCGAAAAAGTCGATATGCTAACCTTGCATAAGGAGGTAGAGATCGAAGCACTGGGGAGTGATCCGAGATAAAGCGCACATAGTAATCTAAGCTCAGGAACATCGCTAACCAGCTTGATAAATAAAATGTAATTTTTGAAATATCACTCACCTTTTATAAGGGTGTTGGCGGGGTTCGAACCCGATATCTTTCGATTTTTTGAAATTTATTCTCTCACTTCCAAATAGTATTCCTAACTTATTAAAAAAGGCAATTTTTTGAAAATTAAGGATATTTAAAATTTTAATATTTATCATAAACAACCTTTTCTATAAATAAATTATTATTTTTGAAAACAATTGAAGTAACATTTAGTTATAAATATAATTTTTAACATTATTTTTCAGCTTTTATAAATAATTAAGCTTTTTGAAATTACCAAATTATTATTGTAAAGTGTTTTGTTTTATTTATACATTAATATGTTTTATATTTAAATATGATTTTTAAATATTATATTTTCCTTCATTTTCTCCCCTACAATTGTAATGACACATATGGTGCCTAGTCAACACAAAATGAATTAAACAATAATTTTTTTGTTGTTAAATTTCACGTCGGACAACAGAACTTTTTACCGCTTATAGCAGGCCACCTTTGACTAAATAAATTAAAAAATGCTCACTTAAAGGACTAAATATCAAAATCGAAATATGAGAGAACTAAGTCTACGAAGCGGTCCACTTAGAGGATTGGAAAAACAATTTTGCCATTACCTGAATATTATCTATATATTTTTTTCTTGGTAAATTGGTGTTTTTTCTCTTGTAGTGTGTGATAAATAATCCCGACGATTTCTTGGAAGCAACTTATAGTCTAATTTTCAATCAAAATAATCCAATTAGGTGCGAAATTAATTAATTAACATGAGACTCATGTGGCCATTTGACTAAATTATCCATGACACCCATATATCTCTGAATTTTCAAATTTCAATGTAGTTGTCTCATTTTTCAATATATACTTAATTCCAATCCAATAATTTTCATTTTTGCACAAATCTCAATCTGTTCCAGCTTCTCTTAACCCTGAAATTCAATGGAAGATGAGAAAAGTTCACCCTTTGGTCTGACCGATCAGCCCCGGACTGTGACAGATATGTCACTGTTCTGAGCATTGATGGTGGGGGCATAAAAGGAATTCTACCTGCTGTTATCCTTGATTTCCTCGAATCTCAACTTCAGGTAAGAAACAAGAACAACTTGAGTTGATCAGTACTCATGTAAGTAGTCTAACAATATCCTATGTTGATCTTTCATATAGAGTTTAATTACAAAATATTGCCCTTCAAGATTAATGTAATATACAAAAACAAAAACAGTTACCTTTCAAAATTATAAATAGGGATAATTACAAAAATCCCCTAAGGTTTTGGCTTATTACAAAAGATCCCCAGATATTTTTGAAAATTACTAAAAAGCCCTTGAAGTTTGACTTTGTTTTAAATTTAAGGTGGTAACTATAGTGTTTATAAAAATATGAAGGTGGTTTTTGAAATATTTTTTTCTTATGAAGGGGAAAAAGTGTAAGACGAAATCAAATATCAATGGTTTTTTTTTTTTTTTTAATTTTTAAAGATCTCAGGTGTCTAATTTTGTAATTAGCCCAAACACCAGGGTTATTTTTGTAATTATCGATATAAGCCCTCTATTTTACAAATACACCTAAATAAGATGTATTTGTTAAGAAACTACAAACATCAATGTATTTACAATTTTGGAATATAACTGGGTTTTTTTGTAATTAGGTCAAACTTCATGGTAGTTCTTGTAATTGTCCCTACATTATAAGTTAATTACAAAAACTACCCCTGAAATTTGGGTAACTATAAAAAATTTACAAATTAAAAGGAATGTTTGAAATGTTTTCCTTATGAAGGGGTTAAGTGTAATACAGAACAAAATTAACCCAAAGAGGATTTTCGTAATTTTCAAAAAAATTGGGTTTTTTTGTTATTAGCTCAAACCTCGGGGGTAGATTTGCAATTACCCCTTAACATTATTTGCTAACTTGACACAGGAACTAGATGGGGAGGAGGTGAGACTTGCAGACTACTTCGACGTGATAGCCGGGACGAGCACCGGCGGTCTTGTAACGGCAATGCTTACATCTCCCGACGAAAATAATCGCCCCCTTTATGCCGCCAAGGACATAAAACCTTTCTATTTAGACAATTGCCCCAAGATTTTCCCACAGAAGCAGTAATTTTCTATTTTCTTGCTTTGATATTAATAGAGTTTTGGAGCTAATTGTGACCATAAATATACTGATAACTAATTTGATGAATGTATAACTATTGCAGCAAGTTGTTTCCTTTTGGGAAATTATTAAAGTCATTGTTGGGACCGTTGTATGATGGGAGGCATCTACATAGCATATTGAAAGAAAAGTTGAAAGGCATAAAGTTGAGCCAGGCTATTACCAATGTGATTATTCCAGCTTTTGATATAAAGCGTTTGCAGCCTGTTATTTTCTCAACTTATGAGGTACCCCTTTTGTTGTTGTTTTTCCTTTTTTGGCCCACTAGCTTTTTTTTTTTTTAATTTTTTTGCTGATGATCTTGATAGTTTTTTATACATGCAAAAGTCTTTGTCCAAAAGGACAATTTATTTAGATAAGGGTTGATAGCATATAAATTTTGTGTATTGAATTAAAAATGGATAATAAAAATCACCCCTGAGGTTTGGGCTGATTACAAAAAGCTTCGTCTCTGGTTTGATTTTGTCTTAAATAGAAGGGTAATTGTAATATTTTTATAAATGTTATGGGGTTTTGAAACTAATAAAAGTGAAAATATAAGATGAAATCAAACTTCAAAACTTGTGATTTTGTTTTTTTTGTAATTAGCCCAAACCTTAGGGGTCTTTGTAATTATCTCTTAAAAATAGTTGTTGAGGATTAGAGTGTCACGTCATTATACTTTGATTGAGATGGCAATTTTTAATTTTGGGACGTTTAGGGAGAAAAAAAATGAGAATCATGAAATTGCAAAAATGTGGCACATATATATTGACCTTACAAATTGCACATGAAATGTCATGTTTTTCGACGATGTTTGGACATGTTTTTCGACATTGTTTGATCTGGTGTTTCAAATGTCATACATGTGATATTGTATTTAATTACCGGATGATATAAAATATTGATTTTCAAAGGAAGCAAGGGATTAATGAATTTGAGTAGAATCCAAAATTGTTATTGACTTTCATGTGCAGGCAAAGAGATCTCCATTGTTAGATGCTAACTTTGCGGACATCTGCATAAGTACTTCGGCAGCTCCTACTTTTCTTCCGGGGCACGAGTTTGTAGTAAAAGATGAGAATGGGAATGTTAGAGAGTATAATCTCATCGATGGTGGTGTGGCTGCAAATAATCCGGTATAACTAAATTAAATATATTGTTCATCTTCATATTCAAATATAATAAGAATGGGAAAAAAAACTTATATTTTATTTTTGGAATTTACCTCCAATCATCAATGATACAACTTCATACAGATTTAAGGCTTAATTACAATTTTGGTCATGTGACGATAGTTCCCAAACAAAATTGGTCCTTTTATTTGTGAGTTCGGTAAAATTGTCCCATGTATCAGACGTGGTCTCTAGAACTAGAGCTGACAAAATTGGCTTATGCCCACAGTCCAGTCCGACCACCCCACATATAGGGCTGGGCTAGTTTTCATTTTTAGATGTCTCAAAAGGTTGGGGCTATTTTGGCATGGCCCGAAGCTCGACAAGCTCAAACTGCCCGACAAAAAATACACGTGTTGGCTGGGCCACAAAAAATGCAGTTTGATGAAAATTTGGGTCAGCCCGACTTAGCCCGATTTTATGACTTGGTTCGTTGCATTTGGGCTCGGTCCAAGTCGGACTGGCCCGATCCATTGTCAGCTCTACACAAAACTAAAAACATACTCTCTCCTATTTAAAATGTGTGTTTCTAGAAAAAACACACATATTAAGAAATGTATTAAAATAACTAAGATACCCTTAATTAATCATAAATGTTGCTTTGAAAGAAAACAAAATTTAGGCATTATTGTTACTAAGTATAAAAGTAATTTGGGAAAAATATTTTTTTATTAGTCTTGAAAACATCAAAATGTCATTGTTTTTGAATACTTTTTTGTGTGTCAAAAAGGCATCTGAATAGGAATGAGTATTAATTTTGCCAGACCAACAACTAAAAAGTCCAATTTTGATTGGGCCCTATCACGACAGACCAAAATTGCAATTAAGCCGCAATTAAGCCTGAGATTTGCTGAAATGATTGTCTTGTTACTTTTTCAGACATTGATAGCTATAACCGAAGTGATCAAACAAATGTTCAACAGCAACATAGACTTCTTTCGGATGAGGCCAATCGACTATCCTCGTCTTCTTACCATATCAATAGGGACAGGAGCAGCAAGAATTGATGAAAAATACAATAGTAAATTAGCAGCCAAATGGGGTATTTTGGATTGGCTACTCTATGGTGGCACCACACCATTGCTTGAAATATTCAATCAAGCAACTGCTGATATGGTTGATTTTCACACTTCTTTGATATTCCAATCTCTTCATTCTGACGATAATTATATTAGAATTCAGGTAGAAATTATTTGACTTATTTATTTAATTTATTGGTTTTATGAGTTTTATACATTTATTTTATTTTGATTTTTGATGCACATATATACAGGATGATACACTAACTGGGATTGAAAATTCAGTGGATGTTGCTACTAAAGAAAACTTGGAAAGGCTTGTGACGATTGGGCAAGGGCTGCTGAAAGGTCCACTTTCGAGGGTTAATTTGGAGACCGGTTTAACGGAACCGGTCAAAAATGGGGGCACAAATGAGGAGGCTATTAAAAGGTATGTAATTATGCAAAGTACTATATATGTAGAGCTGCCGGATCGGGCTGACCCAGCCCAAGCTTGTCGGGCTTTTGAAAATTTTGCGACTGGGCTGGGCCGATTTTGGTTGGGCCACGAAAATACATGACCCAACCCACCCCATATATATTTTTGTACACTAAAAACGCCGGGCCGAGCAAAAGTCGGGCTAAACCCGGTCCATGGGCCATTCGGTCGGGCAAAAAAAAAAACAGTCGCTTTTGGGTCTAAAATATTGCAGCCCAACCCAAATCTCGGGCCGGGCTGGATTTTGCCAACTCTATTAATATATGTACCATAACAAAATTGCAAATAGGTTTTATTTAGCCATTTCACCAAAAAATGAAAGTCATATTCTCCTTGGGTTCTTTGGTGAGTTTTCTGCCCATTTTTTAAAAAAAAAAAAATCAATACAGTGCAGTTCTCGGCCCCGAGAAATAAATATTGGAACCGAGTAAGGCTCAAAAATCATTTCTCGGTGCCCAAAAACAAAAATAAGGCAAAATGGATAATTGAACTCAAAAAGGCTAAAAATATGTTTTCGAAGAAAAACTTGAGTCAAAGATATCCAATGACTAAAATAATCTGTACCAATAAGAAAAATATAAAGCTAATTGAATATTTTCCATTATATATTAAGTAAAAAGATCTATAGTTGGTAATGATCTTGTTTAATTTTGGGATGTTTAATTAATGTCTTTTTTAAAATTATAATCTTTCTTTATCAGAAGAATAATTTCATTAATTAATTCAAACTATCAATACATGATGGAAGACATAAACAAATATATTAAATATTATAAAAAATAAAACTATGAAAAGATTCATAGCAAATAGGTTAATAACAAAAATTAGTTTAAAACTTTTTTCCAATTTCACCTAAAATCGTGTCACATTTAACGTTAACTATGTAGGATGGAAGGAGTTTATAATGGTATAATTAGGATGTGAAATGCAATTGTACATGTGTTCTTATTATATTTGAAAGGGTAAAATTCACTTTACCCCCTTGTACTATTGGTTTGTATCAAATACCCCCTCTACTATTAAAACCTTCAAATACCCCCTACTTCAATAAAAGTTATATTTATTGACAAAAGTACCCTTGGTTTAAATAAGATTAAATTTACTTTGCACCCTATAATATAAAATCATAAATGTTTTTCCACTCTTAAATTAAATATCAATTAGTTTGATTCGAATTTTTGTTCAAAACTAATTTTAAAAATAAAATTAATCTTAAATTGAATCAAAATAAATATAACTTAAATATTATATAGAAAACACGTTATGTTTTAAAAGAAAAAACATATATCTTACATAAAATTATATTGCTATTATATTGAATATATAGCTTTAGTAAGTACTAAGTAGGTAGTCAATTATATATAATTAAAATTAAACAATATTATTTAATTTTGCATATATTTATTACGTATGGTTCACATATGTAACTGAAATATATTAATGGATTAAATTACAATATTCATTAAATGGAAAATTAAAGAAAAATTAAAATTATATAATCAATAACAAAACCTTGTTAAATATTAATGCATTTAAGACTGAGTAAAGAAGTACAAAAAAATAAAAATCTAAAAGGTGTTTTCTAAGCAACAAAGTATAAAGTTATTTGAGATATTACGTTTTTTGAATTTTATATGTTTTTATATTATTAATATTTATTAAGATCATTTTAAGTAAAAATTAGACCAAATTATTAATATTTTATTGTTAGAGAGTATTATAAATTTTTTTGTTTAATATTTTAAAATTTTTACTTTCCAATTCACAAGTAAATTTCTTATTAGTTAATATGTTTTACCTATATTACATCTTATATAATATAAATACTAAGCAATATAAATTAATATCTAAATTTAATATTCACTTATTAAAAGAATATAGACATATATGATGATAGTAATGTAGATTTATTTATTTAGGGAAATTAAATGCAGTTCTCTATACTATTGAAATTATATTTGTTGTTTTATTTAGTTTTTTTAATTAAATTATAGGATTAGTTAAAATTAGAGTTAAGAATTGTAGGAGAAAAAAATATGGAACTAAATATTTTACTTATTTCAAGGGTATTGTTGTCCATCAATATATTTTTTAATAGTATAAGGGGGTATTTGAAGGTTTTAATAGTAGAGGGGGTATTTGATACAAAACCGATAGTACAAGGGGGTAAAGTGAATTTCACCCTATTTGAAATTAGGGGAATTTGGGGTTGATTTTGTTCAAATGTCATTTTTTTTTTGGGAAGAATTACGAACACTATCCGTGAGTTTAGCCTAATTACGAAAAACTCTAATTATTTTTTAAAAATTACAAATACCCACTTCAGGTTTGTAGATTACTTAATAAATACCTTCTCCCCCTCCTCCCAACACCTCTCAATCTTGAAGGCACAATTTTATAAGCTAAGAATAAATTAATGTCAGTAGAGTATTTAGAATTTTAAAGATAAATAGGTTTTTTTTTGTAATTAGCTCTTGTTTTTCTGCAGTTTATTACTGTAAATTTAAATGTCGAACATTGATCTACAAAACGATTTTAGTCGATCTTTGTTTTCCAAAATTTATTTTACCAAATTGAATGATAAAATTTATTTAGTGTAAAAGAACAGATTTAAAAAATTTAAAATATGTTCTTTTACAATCAATTTCTAGAGATCATGCTTAATTTGTCAAATTTATTGAAATATTTGGACAGGTTTGCACGTTTATTGTCAACTGAAAGGAAATGTCGACAGTTGAAGAATATTGAAAGTCATAAACCAGTTTCAAAGTTAAGGATCAGCCCCGTTACGAAGAGGATTAAAATGGAGTCAATGATTAATACTTATAGGGAGAGGGTCAAATATTGTTATCCCATGTATTCAATGAATGTTTCTACTCCCCCACTTAAAGTGTTTTCGAAATGAACAATATTTATATATCATAGTATATGCAACATCTAAGTTGTTGTTTATAGTTAAAGAAATTGTTGGGTAAATGTATTATCTTGCAGTTATCGTAATAAGATATATAATTTTGATTCTTGCATAATATTTAAAATGCACTTCCATGTAGTTATTTTAATAAGTTAACTGTTGAGCTCAGCTATATTAACCATTTCTCACATTGCAAATTAAAGTTATATGTTTTGTATTGATTGTCACTACAAGGCAATTTTAGTTTACAGATAGAGAATTACCAACAAAAATGATTGTCACTAAATTTTACAGTTTTCTACGAATATTTACGAGAATAGAAAATGTTATTTTCACCAAATTATACAGGCACATTACCGACGGATCACCGACAATTTTTAAATCTACCGACAAAAATAATGTAGGTATATACCAATAGGTTTAGATTTACCTACAATGATTTTATCTATAACGATTTTACATATACCTTTCGATTATCTTAATATTTGCCTCTGATTTTTACGTAGATAAACCGAATTTTTCTTGTAATGATTTCTTTTATTCAT
Organism: Rehmannia glutinosa; assembly: GCA_016081115.2. Taxonomy (NCBI): domain Eukaryota; kingdom Viridiplantae; phylum Streptophyta; class Magnoliopsida; order Lamiales; family Orobanchaceae; genus Rehmannia; species Rehmannia glutinosa. The sequence goes on along the minus strand of JABTTQ020002725.1, from coordinate 133,874 downwards.
TGTATTATGATAAATAAGAAAATGTCTTGACTCTAATTTTTTAAACCCGGACCGGACTTGAATACGAATAATAATTGGTTCGTTGAGTCATTGGTTCAATCGGTTAATCCGTTCTAAAAAAATCGGTTGACCCATATACATGCACATATATATATGTACACAAAGAAAAATAAATACAAGTACAAATATAAAAAAAAATAACAAGACAAATAAAAATAAAAAGAATTTAACAAATTATAATATCCAAATATATATATATATATATATGTATAATGGATTATAAGGAAAAATTATATGTAAATTTACCAAATACTTTTCCTTTCAATTTTTGTAATAAAACAAAGAAAATTTTGCTTTGAAAATATTGAACAGGGCTAACCGGGTCATCAGTTCCGAGTTTTTTACCGGTTTGCCCGGTGGCAAACGACTTTTTAGCCACCCGATTTTAATATAGAACCAGACCGGACATGTGCTAGTTCTCCGTTAAGATGGTCGAATTGGTCGGTCGATCGGGGTTTCAAAACATTGTTTGACTCCAAATGTATAGCGATGGCAATTAGGCCGGGCCGATAGCAAAATCCGACCAAACTTGAAATTCGTTCGGGTCAATATTTTTATGGTCCAACTTGGCACATATAATGTATTTTGCTTCTGATCAACCGGTCAATTGGGTCCATTAGGCTTGACCAAAGAGATACGATTCTTTTTAGGCCTGCAAATTTTTGGCCCAATCTGGCCTTATCGTAGGACCGAGCCCAAATAGCAAGCTCTAAAAATGTATGTATTGTGTAGTTGGTCACAATAGTTCTCATCCCATATCTAATGTAAACGAAAGTGTAGACTGTCTTGCATATATATGATAGTCTTTTTTGCATATTTATATTGGACAAATGGATATTTGGCTTTAAATGCTATGGACTAGTATTAATGATAGTACTACAAGTCTTGGTTGGGCACTTAATTAATAGTTTTTTCGAATTATTTTATTTGACTTCGTTGAGCTAACAAATCTTAAAAAAAAAAAAATTCTATTGGATTCAAACATAAGAATAAATTAATTAGATGAAAATACAAGAAACCGCTAGCTTCCTTGCTTAATAGATCGGTAGACCAGCTATTTTATTTCATCGTAGGACTCTGAAATAGTGCTGGTCATTTAACCCGCTTCATTTGCTTGCTCCTTCCATCCTTTGGATGTCAATCGCTGCGCTTCGCTTCGCTTTGTTGAAGTCCCCAGTTGGTCTCTCTCTTTTTACCGAATTTATCAGATAAAAGAAAAAACAATATACAGAATTGTCAAAATTGATATAGCACCTCTTATGTTATCTACCCCTTTTTCAATCAAAAAAACCTCTTTGTATCAAAGAAAGCGGCTGAAATGAAAACTCTACCTACTAAAAGTCTAAAACTCATTTAAAACGGATCAAAATTGATATCTGACGCAGTACTCGCTTATGCTTTTTATATATTTGTAAAGTTATGATCCTTGGAATACGGACCACAACTTAAATATAAAATATATAAGGGGGCATACAAATTATAGTTACTCATGTGATATAATCTAATTAAAAAGATTCAGTTACCTTTCAACATTACATTTGTTCGATTTATATACTACAAATACACACTGAGGTTGTATTTGTTTTATAAATACCGTCAAGATGTGCAACGTGCGATCAGAAATACAAACAAATACCAAGGGTGTTCTATAATTTTCAAAGATAAGTTTGTTTTTTTGTAATACGAATGAACTTTAAAGATACATTTTATAATTTATCCAAATAAATATCTTCTAGATATTATACTCACCAGAAACTTCCAGCCCATATACGTCATAGTTTAATATCTTTCGGATGGTTTTAGCCATTGTTCTAAAAATCGCTGTAGAAGCTAGCCGAACGGTAGGTCGGGCCTAGTAGACGAAACCCCAGGCGGAGTTAGGGGACATGAGCGGTGTTAGGCGAGATCTAATTGAAAAAATAACGTGGCGGACAAGAAGAGGCCTAGCGCTGGCGGGGGCCTTTTAGAACAGTGGTTTTAAAGACTACACTTGATGTAACATCTACCATTTATTTTAGGAAGTGAGACACTTGTAACGCAGCCACGCACTAAGTATGACATGTGAATGTTGTTACATCAAGTGTAGCATCTACAAAACCACTTCGCATGTGCTTATCGTTTCGGGCTGCTATTGGGCTGGCCCAATAAGGGCCCAAGACGAACGATTTGACACGAAGTACAAAACAAATTTAGGACATGCCACACAAAAATTGCACAAATTACATAAACCGAAAATTAAATCGAGGAACTGAAAGACTCCATACAACAAACATTGGAAGTCTTTCTTATTCTGAAAACAAACAACATCAACAATCAACATCAAAAACCAAATCCTTCATTAATTCTACTACACTCATGGAGTAGTAAATAGTAATTTGTTTCCGTAGAAACTAAAACAGATTTTTTTAACAGCGTTTGGTGCAAAAACAACGGCCCCGGAATCCCCGGCAGTGACCGCTGTGAAAGCCCTCAGTCTGACAAACCGCCGCACAATTGGATTTTCTCAAGCAAAGTCCCCTGAAGCGGTGGCTCTGCGATTGGCATGTCCTGCCCTCTGCCACCATTCCTATCATGGAAATATCATTTTTTTATTAGCTGAAACTTTAGGGCTTGTGTGGATGCATTTTCAAGTCCAATTTCTATTTTCTAGTGTTGGAAAATGAATTTTCAAACTTTATGGGTTTTTGTGAGAATTGAGAATATGTTTGGTTTGTTGTCTGAATTTCTGTTTGAAAATGAGAATATGTTTGGTTATAGTTTTTCAAATGTATTTTTGATATAGATTTGTGTGATTGTAGTGTATTTTCACCTAGGTTTACGTAATTGGAATGAAAAATTGTTTGTTTGTGTTTTCAATTGAATATTTTCCATAAAAAAGTGAAAACTGGAAATGACTTTATTTCTATTGAAAACTTTTGAAACAAACATAAACCCATTTTTCGGAATAGTTGGAAACTGGAAAAATGGTGTTGGAAACACAACCATACAAGGCCTTAAGAGTACGATTAATTTAGGTTTTTTTTTTGGGTGGTGAGTCATTAATATATAATTGTTGTAGGTAAGGTTGGCAAATTGTGTCATCGTGTCGTGTTCGTGTTTTTTTATGCGTTACCTATTTTATTTGATTTTAAATATAATGAATTAATGATAAATATAATTTTAACTTAATTTACAATTTCGTGTTTGTGTCATGTATCATGTCATCTCATATTTTATCGTGTCATTTTTCTCGGGGTGGTTAAGACGAGTTGTTAATATATAATTGTTGTAGGCAATGACCGACGACGACCCCGTTGTGGGGGCACGTGCCCCCAAAGTTTTTTATTCTTTATATTTAAAATCTATTAATTAGTTAAAAAAAATTAAAGTATGGTCCTATTAATTTTTTTATGTAGTTTATAAAAAAAATAGTACCTATTTTATTTTTATGTAGTTTTTTTAGGAAATTTATTCGTAATTTATAATTATATTTATTTTGTGAGTAGGTCTCTTGTAAGATGGAAATTAATACTTTTAGTTTATAAGAGTAAACACTTTTATACATATAAAGTAATACTTTTAGTGTAAAAATTAATACATTGTCCAAATAACTAAAAAAGTATATCGGACAAAGTATTACTTTTTACATATAGAAATATATTTTTTTTTGGTCACACGGTGCGACCATCTTACACAACTTTTTGCCTTGTTGTATGCCCCCTTGTAAAAAAAAAAATCGGATCCATCTCTCGGGTTATAGGTAGGGGTGGCAAATCGTGTCATCGTGTCGCAGACTATCGTGCTTTCGCGTTATCTATCTTATTGATCTTAAATATAATGATAAATGTAAGTTTAACTTAATTTACAATTTCGTGTATCATGTCGTCTCATGTTTTATTGTATCATTTTTCTTATTTATCTTGTAGTAATCGTGTCATATTATCGTATTGTGTCACTCATTATCACCCAACTTGTAGGGCAATACAATTGTTTTTAAAGAGAAAAAGAATTTTAATTGCGTGTGATTGATACTCCATCATTTAAATTCATGTTTATGTCACGTGTTTTTTAGTCGATTACCAATTCAACAATCAATAGGTACCTATTACACGGTAAATGAAAAGTTAAATATGTGTATTATGTATTAGGGATGGATCCACAAATTTTTTACAATGGAAATTATGAAATGTCTTTGTATTTTTAACCTAATTAATATATAATGGTAAAAATAAATAATAAAATGTGCGTAATTGTACAATAAAAATGTGATCAAAATAGAGTTTAAATTGTGAAGAATTTACTGCAAAGGAAAAAATAAGCATCGGATGAGGAAAGCGATTGCAAACAACCTCGTAAAACCGCCCATTTTTTCTCGCAGAGGATACTATGTATATGTGAGTGTATTTGTGCAATAAAGACTAGTGTTAGGTATCTATCTCATTTCTCTAGATCGATACACTTAGTACCGAAACCAAAATTACGACTCGATCGCCTATTAATACAAATATACTCTAGACTTCTTGCAATAAAGAAAAGTACACGAAAAGAAAGATTACAGTTACAACAGAAAATATAACACAACTGTAACAGGGATACAACCCTAGATCCGAATATTGAGATTATTCGGCTCAGGGACTGGTAAACCCTAGAACGGACTGTCACCACGAATCACAACCCAGAGAACCAAGGAAGAAGCCACAAAAGCCTCGCCACAACACTTAAACCTCACAAATTTAAACCAAAAACCCTAGAAGCCCGGATCCAATCGAATCACCCAAAACCCTAATCACTCGAAAATAAGGATCTTGTACACGAGTTGGTGAACAAGACAAAGAATAACAAAGATCTCACCTCTCACACACAAAGAAACCCCAAATCTATCCAAAGAAGTGACTGGAGTTTAGAGAGAGAGAAAGAGCACAAAACACGTAAGAATCGAGAGAATATTAGAGAGGAGAGAGAAGAATGTATGTGTAGAATGAATTAGGGTTCTGGGAAGTACCATTAAATAGGCACACATCAACGGTTCAGATTAAGTAGAAATCAACGGACCAGATCAGGCCAGTAGGATCCGCGGATTGAAAATCCGGATCCCGCGGTCCGATTCAGAAGACCCGAGTCAACTCATGGGCTGGATGGTTATTGGGCTGGTGGCTTTAGGTGTTGGGCTGCATTTTGGGCCAGAAACAATGGGCCATCTTTATCAACAATCTCCACCTTGGCTCATTGTGTGATTCAATTAGACATTAATGGGAAATACCAGTCATCATCATTGCCGACTGCCTTCCTGGCACTTAAGCCAAGAAGGACTTGTGTTACAGAAACACTAAAGCTAACTGCAACTTAGAAAGGATCCCAACAAGCACACAACAAGTCAAGTTCCCCCATTGAATTAACATAAGCACTAAGCAAATATCAATCCAACAGTTTTGGATTTTAACAGAAACACACAGTAACTGTTTAAATCCAACATAAAGGGTAAATAACCGGGTAACTAATCACCAGTGTCAAAATTTAGGATTTTTAAACAAGTTTTGAACTTTGATAAGGGTAGACACTTAGTACCCATATCAGCAGGATTAAATTCAGAGGCCACTTTTTCAAGATTAACCAAACCTTTTGAAACAATATCTCTTATAAAATGAAAACGAACATCAATGTGTTTGGTTCTATCATGAAAAACTGGGTTTTTGCAAAGTTGAATACCAGATTGTGAGTCAGAAAATACAACAACTTTTTGTTTTAGAAAACCAATTTCAGAAACAAGACCTTTAAGCCACAAAGCTTCTTTTAAAGCCTCAGTAACAACAACATATTCTGACTCAGTTGTAGACAAAACAATATGTTGCGGTTGGGATTTCCAACTAATACATGAGCCACAAAGTGTAAAAACATAAGAAGTTGTTGATTTTCTCGTTGTCTTTATCATTAGCATAATTTGAATCAACATATCCTTTCAATATTATACCGTAATCACATTTAGAAAAACACAAGTCAATCGGAAGAATGCCTCAGATATCTTAATAACCATTTAACAGCATTCCAGTGCACCATACCAGGGTTGGACATATATCTACTCAAACAAGAAACAACATAGGCTATATCAGGCCTAGTGCTCACCATTAAGTACATAACAGATCCAATAGCATTAGCATAAGGAATGTTTTGCATAGCACATATTTCAGGTTCAGTCTTAGGAGACTGTTCCTTACTTAACAGAAAATGAGAGGCAAGAGGCACATTCACAGATTTAGCATTAGACATAGAAAATTTTTGTAAGATCTTTTCTATATAAGAGGACTGATGCAAATAAATGACAGATTTAGACCTGTCTCTATCAATGTTCATTCCCAAAATCTTTTTAGCATCACCCAAGTATTTCATGTCAAATTTAGCACTTAGACAATTTCTAACATGATCAATGGATTTAATGCAGGGTCCAGCAAGCAACATATCATCAACATACAACAGCAAGAACACAGGATTTTCAGTATCAAGTTTAAAGTAAAGGCAATGATCAAATTGGCTTCTACAAAACTTTAACTCAAGCATACATTGATCAAACTTTTTATTCCATTGTCTTGGAGACTGTTTTAGACCATACAGAGATTTTTGGAGTAAACAGACATAGTTAGGCTTGGATTTGTCCTCAAAACCCTCAGGTTGTTTCATAAAGATTTTTTCATCCAAGTCACCATGAAGGAAAGCAGTTTTAACATCCAACTGTTTCAATTCCCAGTCAAATTGAGCAACAAGAGCAAGCATAATTCTCACAGTAACAAATTTAACAACAGGTGCAAAAATTTCTGTGTAATCAATCCCTTCCTTCTGAGTAAAACCTTTAGCAACTAATCTAGCTTTAAACCTAACACCTTCAGATTCTTGTTTAATCTTGTAAAGCCATTTACAATCAACTATAGAACAGTTAGGGGGTTTAGGAACAAGAATCCATGTGTTATTAACATGCAAAGAAGTCATTTCTTCATGCATAGCACTTAGCCATTTAGTGGACTCAGCAGAGTTCATAGCTTCAGAGAAGGTTTTAGGCTCAGAACCATCAATAGATTCAAACACCAGAAAACACATAAGATGTCATGTGAAAATCAGCAAATTTGTTTGGGACTCTAACATGCCTCCTAGTTCTATCCCTAGTTAACACATAATCATTCAATTCATCATGATTATCAACAACAGGTTCATTTTCAGTGTTAACATCAGGAAATTCATTATGCATGTCATGCACATTATCATGCTGAGTATCATCTTCAATATGCACATCATTATCATTCACATTGACAGGCAAAGCATCATTGATATGAGAATCAGCAGAAATAAAGAATATTAGGAGACACATTAGATAGTTCCACCTCATTTGGAGTAGTATCATTTTCGAAAAACAGTTTGAGGAGAAGGATGCACAAAGCAAGGGAATTCAAGTTCATTGAATAACACATCCCTACTAATTATAGTTTTAAAACCGATTCTCCTCTATTCCAAAGTCTATAGCCCTTAACCCCTTCAGGGGTAGCCAAGAAAACACATTTTATAGACCTTGGATCTAATTTATCATTCTTTTGATGAACAAATGCAGACATCCAAAGATTTTCAAATTAGAGAAATCAACAGCTTTCCCACCCACACCTCTTCAGGGTATTTCCCTACCAAGGGGACCGAGGGGGACCTATTGATTAAATAGGTAGTCACAAACTTCTCCCAAAACCTTTTAGAAAGTCCAGAGGTAGCAAGCATGCTCCTCACTCTTTCTAAAAGTGTTCTATTCATCCTTTCAAAGAACACCATTTTGCCGAGGTGAATAGGCACGACTTGTGCCTTTTTATACAAAATTCATCACACGATTGTCCATTAATTGATTACAAAATTCCAGGCCATTGTCGTTCTCAAAACTTTAATCCTTTTGCCAGTTTGGTTTTCAATAAGAGTTTTCCAAGTTTTAAACTTATCAAAAACATCGATTTGTTTTTCATTAAAAACACCCAAACTTTCCTGAATAATCATCAATTATGGACAGAAAATATCTATTTTCTCCATGAGTAGGCACGAAGAGGGACCCCAAACATCAAAGATGCAAGTATTCAAGCAATTCAAGACTAGCTAATTGTTTAGGATTAGTTGGAGATGGGAACTTGACTCTTTGATGTTTACCATACACACATGATTCACGTAAAAGACAAAGCATCAAGTTTGTTTTTACCAAAACAGTACTTTATTCTCAAGAATGTCAAGACCTTTAGAGCTAATGTGACCAAGTCTTTTATGCCACAAACCAGTCAAATCATTTGACACAGGATTAGCAACAGATTCACAGAATTTGGCACATAAGAATCATCTTTACCATGTAAGACATAAAGATTTCTCGTTCTTTTCAGCTTTTGCAATAATCATAGAACCCCTCATGAGTTTCATAACACCCTTCCCCATCTTCCCTCATAGCCATCATGTTCAAGCATAGCACAGGATATCAAATTATTGGATAAATCGGAACATGTCTTACATCATTGAGTGTCAAAACATAACCAAGATATCAAGTTTCAAACACACAAGACCAACACCAATCACTTAACACTTTTTATCATTAGCCATGGAAACAGATCCATTTTTCATCAAGCATAAGTATTAAACAGATGTTTAAAAGGTGTCATATGGAATGTGCATGCAGAGTCAATTAGCCATTCATAATCACCAAAGCATTTGAAGGCACGAAATTCACAGAGTCGGGCAAATTTCATGCACCATAAACACATCACCCATATGATCATTAGAAGTAGTCAAGTTCACAGAGTCATTGGTTTGGTTTTTATTGTTCGGTTATTGTTTTGGTTATTGTTCTGTTATTCCCGGGTTTATTGCACTCTTTGATGTAATGACCATGCTCACCACAATTATAGCATTTCTGTTATTCCTAGGTCTAGAATTAGACCTACCGCTTTAGCTTCTCTTTCTTCCCGATTTATTGTTATTGTTGTTCCCATTTTTCCCGTTCCGAGGTCTAGCCCGACATGCATAACCTTCCTTAACCCCTGTTCATTCTCCTTTGATATTTTCAGATCTAATTCCTTACTCTTAAGGCCATTAATCACAGTATCAAGGGTAATAGAGTCTCTACCATATTTAATGGCAGATTTCACATCAAAGATAAGAATCGGGGATGTCATTTAGCAACACAATAGGGGTGTAATCATCAATGTTTTTATCACCGATCGCTTTATATCTTGAATCGGTTTTGTAAAAACATCAAGATTTTCATCCATATCCTTTGTCAAGTCAAGTTTAAATCTAAAAACTTTTCAAGTAAGAACAGTTTGGAAGGTAGTGAGGTTTCAGTAAAAAGTTCTTCCAACTTGTTCCACAATTCCTTGGCACTTGACAACTTGCCAACTTTTCTTAACACGTAATCGAAAGGTTTAGGATGATGGATGAATAAGCAAACTCATCAAGTTCAACTTTAATATCAGCATATCTTTATCGATATTTTTTGTTCAACACTTTTAAAACATTTTTGTTGAATCAAAATGCCCTTCATCTTTTGTTGCCAAATAGAAAAATCAGTTTTTCCATTGAAAGGTTCCAAGTGATAGCCGAAACACCACATTATCACGGATATAATCAAGAATATATATCACACATATAAGACACGGGGTAATTCACAGAGTACACAAAAAGTACACCAAGAAATCACAAGGAATGAATCGTGAGAAGCAATGTAGGTGGACCACACAGAGTCCAAGTAAATGCAACAATAAAATGAACAAAGAAAAGCAATACAGACCACACACAGAGTCCAACAGAGAACAACAAGGGACCACACACGAGTCCGGAGGAAAGCAATAAAAGGACCGAGTCCAAGAAAATAATAAGGCCTAGGGTGGATCCCCTCGCACCTCGAGATTCCACCGCGCTCGTGGCACAGGTCAAGAGGCTTGATGCTTAGGGTATCCCTAAAAAAAAACTACTACTAACAAAGAAATAAGGAGGAGGGAGGAGAGATTAATCCTTACTACCAGGAGCAAGTCCTGGTATCAAACCGGTCACCGAGTTCACCAGGAGCCAAGAATCACCAAGATCCAAAGACGAACCGTAAGCACCAACCCACCAAGAGGCGATAGGTGCTCGATACCACCGTTAGGTATCTATCTCGCCTCTAATAGATCGATACACTTAGTACCGAAACCAAAATTACGTACTCGATCGCCTATTAATACAAATATACTCTAGACTTCTTGCAATAAAGAAAAGTACACGAAAAGAAAGATTACATTAAATGTAAAAATATAACACAATCAGAATAGGGATACAACCCTAGATCCGAATATTGAGATTATTCGGCTCAGGGACTGGTAAACCCTAGAACGGACTGTCACCACGAATCACAACCCAGAGAACCAAGGAAGAAGCCACAAAAGCCTCGCCACAACACTTAAACCTCACAGCCTTTAAACCAAAAACCCTAGAACCCTGGATCTGAATCGAATCACCCAAAACCCTAATCACTCGAAATAAGGATCTTGTACACGAGTTGGTGAACAAGACAAAGAATAACAAAGATCTCACCTCTCACACACAAAGAAACCCCAAATCTATCCAGCAAGTGACTGGAGTTTAGAGAGAGAGAGAGAAGAGCACAAAGCACAGAAGAATCGAGAGAATATGAGAGAGGAGAGAGAAGTAACAGATGTGTAGAATGAATTAGGGTTCTGGGAAGTACCATTAAATAGGCACACATCAACGGTTCAGATTAAGTAGAAATCAACGGACCAGATCAGGCCAGTAGGATCCGCGGATTGAAAATCCGGATCCCGCGGTCCGATTCAGAAGACCCGAGTCAACTCATGGGCTGGATGGTTATTGGGCTGGTGGCTTTAGGTGTTGGGCTGCATTTTGGGCCAGAAACAATGGGCCATCTTTATCAACAATCTAGGTATTGAGGCCTATATTTATAAGGTTTAAGCTCCCATACCATTTTCAAAAAATGCAAAAGGGAAAGAAAAATAGAAACCAAAAATAAAATTTAAAGTGTTAACAATGAGTCATGACTACTCAGACGCACTAACGTTGTCTACTCTTTTTTTCTGAACAAGAACTATATTGTATACTTTACAAGCTTCTATATATCTGGAAAATACGTGTATATTGTACTTAATCCTCTTTTTGCATAAGAGTGTGAAATTTTGTGGCTTCCCACTTATAAACACATGCATTTTAGCTTTTTTTTCCCCTCTTTTTCTTAGTTCCCCTTTTGCTTTTTCCCATTGTATAGCTGATTAATTCTGTAGGTAATTAAAACAAGTCTTGGTTCAAGGCCATAGCCAAGACACGAGATCGTATTTGGGTGAACCAAAGATACGAAGGTGAAGTGAGCTAAAAACTCAAAATAAATCATATAAGTTATAACTTTAATTTTTTGTTAATTTCTTAATGAAATTAGTTAGTAAAAAATAAAATTGGGGGAGGGGGGCAATATCTCGTTATCGATAATTGGTGAATTTTGGTCTTGTAGATGCTACTCCCGAAATCATAGACGAAGGCATGTAGGGCTAAGGGATCTATTGGGCCTCCTCAAATTTTGAAAAAAACAAATAGGGTATTTTGATCATTTCACGTTTAATCTTAAAATAAATAAAAAATTGAAAAATGGGAAGAAAAAAGTCTTTAATTATATTGCATTTCTCTTTCCTATTTTGATTTGTGAATCTTGAAAAATATGAATCTTAGTCATTTTTTCCTTTTTCTTAAAATTTTGTACATTTTTCTTAAAATTTTGTACATTTTTTCCTTTCTCTTGTGTCTCTAGTTGTCCTTTTTGGTATATTGATGTAATTGTATTTTGTTATTTATTTTTTAATATTGACATGTGGTTGAATTAATACAATGACTTAATCAAAATCTACTTATTTTAAATTTGATGTATTATTTTTTATTTTTATATGTGGTAATGGACAAATTGTCCACTTATGTTTTGTAAAAATAAAAATACAAAGAGTCATAATTTTCGAAAACATGTTTTTTAACCATTTCTTACAAGGTCATGCCCTTCTTATGCTCTCTCGATGAGGTACTTCATTATATTTCAAAATATTGAAGCGGTACATTTTTGGGTACCGAGTCATGGACCGTCCATAGAAATGAAAAAAAAAGTCAAAATTTGAACTCAAAAATGACTAAAAACATGGTTAAAACTATTTTTATTATAGAAAAATGGCTAAAAATCCGACGGACTCTTTTTATATTAATATTAGTTGGGCCCACTCTATCCAAAATTTCTGGCTTCGTCACTGCCTGAAGTAATACACTAGGTGTAGTATTTACCGTAGATTGTACTGTTGAAACTATAATACCGGTATGAACAAGACACGAAATAGAAATTGGAGAAAAATAAAAGATACGAGATTTTTGGTATTACAACTTTGAAGGAAATACAACAAGTCTACGGCGTGTAGGACACTTTCCTTAAAGTGTTATTTGCCCCACTACTTGCTAACCGAGTATATAGAAAATTACTTCTAGGATACAATAGACTAATGAAACAACCAAATAGCAAGTTTTTGGATTGCTTCTACAAGAATTAAGAATGCTCACAATGTTAACCCGCACAATTTGGCCTAACTCAAATATTTATACAAATTGAGGCCATCTGTCGTTGAAATTTGATCATGTGCCATGCAATTGAAACTCTTCGCATAAGAAGATGTATCTCTTCGTAATAAAACACCGACATAATCATTACAAAGACGCTTTCCGATCGCCAAACGGTGTGACTTTTTAAATGATGAGCCACAAATGAAGAGTTGTAACTTTCTAAACTCATTTGCATGTGTGCACGTAGCATATCACAAGAGCATGGCATTTTGTTTCTTCATGCATGACTTATATTACAAACTAAATGTATATAATATATATATAAACTATATATATATATACATATATCAACATTCCCGCACTTAGTTTGTAATATAATTTCAAACTAACATTCATAGATATCATGCATAAGAAAAGTAACTTTCGTTTAAACTTTTCTTTAGTGTAAATAATTCACAAATCTAAATTAAGTAATTGGTGGCAAGGTTGCTTAAACCAACACTCAAAGTAGATTAGAAATATTTCACACATGAACCATCAATTGCATTCTTTTATTCACAAATACTTTTAGCACTATTTTCGGTCATGCTCTCATCCTAGTTCATGATCATGTACAAAAGAACACCCCAAACTTTTTCTAGAAGCGGCACCACTTCTTATGATCATATAGGTGGAAGTTACTTCAAGCTTTATTTAATTAAACATAAATAAAACACTATGAAATAATTCCATTAAGAATTAACTCTCAATCTGCTCACTTAAGAGTAACAAATTATGCACCTTACACTTGGAATGGTATACACTTACTTAGGTGCTCACAATCACTTAACAACTTGTTTTTACCCTTTAAACCTTTAAATCTAGAGGTAGTACTAGAAGAAGGTTGGGTTACCATCACTAGTGATTATAGATCAAGGGTTTTAATCCCATTCCCCGATGTTGTCGAATTCACCAAATCCCTAGCTAAAGGTTTGGTCAACGGATCCGCCAAATTATTATAAGTTCTAACGAACACAATAGGGATAACATCATTATTAAGCATTTCTCTAATAAATGCATGCCTTAAGCTTATATGTCTAGATTTACCATTGTACACTTTATTCAATGCTCTAGACATAATAGCCTCACTATCACAATATAAAGTTGTTGGTGGCATTGGATGAGGTCACGAGATCTATATCAAGCAATAAATCTCTAAGCCATTCTCGCCTCCTTACAATCGAAGATAAAACAATAAATTCAGCTTTCATGGTGGAGTGTGTAATTATCGTTGTTTCTTTGAAGCCCAAGAAACTACACCACCACCAAGCTGATTGACCGTATTTTGCATGTATTTTGGGCTTAATATTGGCTAGAATGTGTGGATATGCATGCGTTATATGAGTAAATTGGGTATTATTCTTGTTTTGTGGAATCGATTACGCTTTGCTCGTTTTGTAGGAATTTATCTATATTTGTAGCATAGTGGCAACAATTCGGGCATTGCAACCGCCAATACTTAACATGAGTGATGAAGTTTGGAGTCGAATCGAGAAGAAGTTGACGAACCAAAGTAGAAACGGAAGAAAATAGTCTATGTGCATATTGTTCCCGGTGAGCACGGCAGGCGTGCTCTCTAGCACACCCGTGCTCAACCCAAATATGATGACTCGAGTTCGGCCTAGGCACGGGCAGCCCGTGCCATATGGGCACGCCCATGCTCCTCTCAAGAAAAATTACAAATTGTTCGGCACCCAAGACGGGGCCGGGCATGCCAAAAGGGCATGGTCGTGCCTCGTCAAGGGAAAAATAGAGGTTTATCCAATTTCAACTAGGTTTCGACCCGAACAGAGTACAAATAGACCTGGCGGCCACAAACAAGGGGACGCTGATTTTTACCCTAGAAACCGTGAGAAAAGAGCGCTTCCCACGGATACTTCGAGAGATTGATCAAGACCACAACCACACCTTCGAGGATGGAAGATAGATCGAGAGATCGTCGTTATCCCCGAGTCACTCATTCCATCGTATCGTTATTTCAATTAGTTAGATTTTGATTATGAATAGTTTGTCTATGAATTGTTTATCTTCAATGTCCGGCTAAACTTCTTGTGATTCCCGGTTTGGGAGTAGATTAATAAACACTTTTATGTGATGATTAAGGATAATTGAAGTTAATGTTTTCTTTCTCTATTCAAGTACTTTGCTTTAATTCTTGTTTTTATCAAAAGGCCTTTGATCTAAATTTGTTTGATGTATTGATCCATAATTCTAACCGATGAGTTTCAATACTAGATCTTGAGTACTTGACATAAATAGATTGCATGATTGAGAAGTCCGTGAATATTTGTGAGATCTTTTAATCTTTTGAACTTTTGGGAGTTGGATATCTCATGTTGAGTAGAGATGCTAACATAGATATTCCAATCAACGCTTTTACATACATCTCGAGAGAGGGGTAAATTACTTTGGTGATTGATCTATAGAGAAGAATACGTTTAACCTTGGTTTGCTTAACTTGCTGAGCATAAAAGTGGGATATTAATTGAAACCATAACCCAGAATCAATCCATCCATACTTGATCTTTTAATCGCTTTTGCTTTGTTATTTTAGGATTAATTTCGCTTTAGTAGTAATAAAACCAAACCTTCAAATTTCGATAGTTTAGATAAAAATAGACTATTATAATCCAATACTTAGTACATTAATTTATTAATCCTCGTGGATTCGACCTTGCAAACCCTATTCTATAAACTCGATCCGTACACTTGCGGTGAAGCTAAGAAAATAGGCGAACAAGTTTTTGGCGCCGTTAGGGGATTAATCAAATTTTAGTACTAATATTGTGATAAATAGAACTATTCTTAATCTAGACGTTTTTCTTTTCTTTTTAATTTGTTTGATTTTTCTTCTATTGTGGTTAACTTGTTTTCTTTAGTTGGTTCAGGTAGTGCATGATCACTCGCTCAAAGCAAGGAGAATTAGCACCGTTCATACCGGAGGTTGAAGCTTTTGCTAGGCGAAATAGTGCAGCTACTAAACGGGAAGAAAGACAAAGGACCAAACCATGGCGTGTGTTGAAGACAACAACAAAGGTAATAACGGGGTAACAACCAGGCCAACAGGGTCAATGTTGAGTTACCAATACCGTGAGGTTCCAGTGGCTCGGCACCCAAACAAAGAAAGCGATACGCGATTACTTTCACCCAATCAATCGCAACTATGGTGGAATTGCCAACGCCCCGATCAATGCGAATAATTTTGAGCTAAAGCCACTCGATCTCGATGGTGCAACATAATCGTTTGGGGGCTTCCCGTCCAAGATCCCAACTCTTATCTTGCGAATTTCATACAAATCGCAATACTATCAAGATGAATGGGGTGACGATGATGTTATACGTCTTCGCCTATTCCTTTCTCTTAAGGGATAAGGCTAGAACTCGCTAGGCACCCTAACTCGGGAGTGTGAACAATTGGGATGAGTTGAGTCGAGGTTCTTATTCAAATACTTCCCACCAAGCAAGACACTCCGGCCTTAAGAGCGAGATCACTCAATTCAGCAGTTTGATTCTCGAGCCTTTGTACGAGGCCCGGGAGAGATTTCGGGATTTGTTGAGGAGATGCCCGCAAAGACGGATTTCCCGAGGATCAACATCTCTATTTCTTTTACAATGGGTTGATGGGGCGACTATATCGTTTGTAGATGCCGCAGCGGGGCGCGCTTCTCGCAAGGTTTCCGAAGATGCATTCAACTTATTGGAAGAGATGGCCATGAATAGCTATCGCGGCCCTCCGAAAGAACTAATGTGAAGAGGGTGGCGAAGTGTCCGATTCTCACCCAATCAAGGATTTGATGCCCAGGATGGCCGATCGACAAATCAACTAAGTGCTTTGACAAAGGCCAACGAGGGAAACGATTTGGTACAAGTAATGGTGGAGTTACTCTAGATCCGATAGAGGAAGCAAATTATGTGAATAACCGAATTTCAACAATTTCCTAACAATCAAAATCCCACTCATTATCATCCCGCCTCGGAACCACGAGAACTTCTCCTACGCGAACACAAAGAACGTGATGCAACCACCACTAGGGTTCAATGTGACTAATGGAGTTATTATCTGCAGATCCTAAACCAACCATGGAAGACATGTTCACCTCGTTTATGAATGAGACGAGGAAACAGTTCAACAAGGATGAGGCAAAGATGGATAAAATCGAAAACCATGTCACCCAATCGGGGTCCCGGATGAAGAATCTTGAGACCCAAATTGGTCAAATAGCTACGATTATTGGTGGGCAAAGATCAAAAAGGCCGCTTTAGAGCAACACCGAGGTAAATCCAAAGGAACAATGTAAAGCCATTCGCCGAGGAGTGGAACGGAATACGAGGGGCCGAAAATACCAGAAAATTCAAGAATCGTAGAGGACGGCATGGCCGTGCGCCACCGCATGGCCAGCCCGTGCGCCCTCGAATGACAATCGATGCGCCGGGTGATGCAGTAAACCGAGGCAAATGGCGAGGTTGAGGCCAAGGAAGGAGCCGAGGAACATCGTCTTCGAACAAAAAGGGGCCGAGAAGCTTAAATCCTCCTCTAACCCCGATATTTCTAAACTTAATGTTCCCTTCCTTTTCCCCAACGTTTTCAAAAGAAAAAAAGTTAGACGCGCAATTTGCTAAGTTTTTAGATATTTTTAAGAAACTGCATATTGACATTCTTTTTTTGCACGCATTGGAGCGGATGCCCAATTACGCTAAATTCTTGAAGGATGTTATGTCAAAGAAGAGGAAGATGACTAGTTTCGAGACAAAAATCTCACAGAGGAGTGCAAAGCAAATAATCCAAAGGAAACTACCACAGAAGTTGAAAGATCCGGGGAGTTTCACTATCCTCTTGTGCTATTGGTGATGTTTTCTTTAAGAAAGCACTTTGTGGCTTAGGAGCGAGTATTAACTTAATGCCCTTGTCTATTTTCAGTGCAACTTGGATTGGGAGAGGTGAAGCCATCTACGGTCACCTTACAACTCGCACCAATCACTCACTTATACAAAGGAATCATCGAGGATGTACTTGTCAAAGTTGATAAATTCATATTCCCGTGGATTTCTTAGTCTTTGACATGGAGGAAGATAAAGACGTTCCTTTAATACTTGGGCGTCTATTCCTAGCGACGAGGAAGGCCTTAATAGATGTGCAAAAGGAGACCTCACGTTACGGGTTAATGATGAGCATGTTCTATTTACTATATATAAAGCACTTCAATTTCATGATGATGTGGAGACTTGTAAATTCATAGACGTAGTTGAATCCTCGTATTGATGAGTATGCGGATCATACATTGTTTCGGATACTTTGGAGTTTGGTTTGACACATTCGTGTTCAACATCGAACTTGAATATTGATATTGATAACCAAGACTTGTATGATTGTGTTTGTGCTTTGGATAATATGCAGAACTACCGAGGAGCGCAACAGCGCACACACGCTGAAAAACGTTCGAGTCGGGCTTCTACAGGGACGCACGGCCCGTGCCTTGAGCACGCCCGTGTCGTGCGTATGGCCGAAGGAAAAATTGAAGAAAACGACGACAAAGACGGCCCCGTGCCAAATGGCACGGGCAGCCCATGCCTAAGGCCGAAGAGAAAGTCAAGGAGTCGAAGATGGCACGGCCCGTGCTCATCAAGACGGCAGCCCGTGCTCCCATCCGAAGAGGCCAAATCGAACCTGAACTCAAGCCCTTGCCCGAGCATCTCAAATATGCATTCCTGGGAGCGAATAACATGAGTCCGGAATCGTATCATCTCTTTTAACTTCGGTTCAACTCGATAAATTGCTTAGGTGTTACGAAAATATAAGTCACGATAGGTTGGTCAATTTCGATTTAAAATGCATTAGTCCGTCGATTGTGATGCATAAGATTAGAATGGAAGATGTCTAAAACCTTCGTGCAAAATCGAGAAGATTAAACCCTATAATGCAAGAAGTCGTTAGAAAAGAAGTTTTAAAATGGTTAGATGTCGAATTATATATGCTATTTCTAATAGCTCTTGGGTCATCCGGACAAGTGGTGCCAAGAAAGAAAGGGGATGACGGTAGTGAGAAATGAGAGTGATGAGCTTATAGCGACGAGAGAAGAATCGGATGGAGAATTTGTATTGATTATAGGAAGTTAAATGATGCTACCCGCAAAGATCACTTTCCCCTCCCCTTTATTGATATGATGCTTGATCGCTTTGGCGGGATATGAATATTATTGTTTTCTCGATGGATACTCCGGGTATAATCGATCATGATTGCCCCTAAGACCAAGAGAAGACGACCTTTACATGTCCCTATGGTACATTTGCATTTCGCAGATGCCATTCGACTTTGTAACGCACCCGCTACTTTTCAAAGATGCATGATGGCTATATTCCATGATTTCATTGAGAAAATAATGGAGGTTTTCATGGATGATTTTTCTGTTTGGAGATTCATATGATCATTACTTGGATAACCTTTCTCTAGTTTTGCAGAGATGCGAGGAGACTAACCTTGTTTTAAATTGGGAAAAGTGTCATTTCATGGTACGAGATGGCATTGTTTTAGGCCACCGAGTCTCTTCTCGTAGGTTTGGAAGTTGATAGATCGAAGGTTGTGGCAATCGAAAACTCCCACCTCCAACAAACGAAAAGCCATTCAAGTTTTTTAGGGCACGCTGGATTCTACGAAGGTTTATCCGTGACTTTTCTAAAATCACTAAACCTTTAATCATTATTAGAAAAAGATATCGCTTTCAATTTTTCCGATGATTGTTTGCAGGCTTTTGAGATTCTGAAGAAGGCTTTGGTGACAACACCGATTCTAGTAGTTCCGGATTGGAGTCAGCCCTTCGAACTAATGTGTGACGCCAGCGACTTTGCGGTTGGGGCTGTTTTGGGTCAGAAAAGAGACAAGATGTTCAGAGCCATCTATTATGCAAGTAGAACTTTAGACAGTGCCCAGCAAAACTACACTACCACTGAGAAGGAAATGCTGGCAATCGTGTTTGCATTCGACAAGTTTCGATCTTACTTGATTGGAACTAAGACGATAGTCCACACCGACCATGCGGCAATTAAATATCTATTTGACAAGAAGGATGCCAAACCGAGACTGATTCGGTGGATCCTCTTGCTCCAAGAATTCGATGTGGAGATTCGGGATAGAAAGGGCTGCGAGAATGTAGTAGCCGACCACTTATCCAGACTAGAATACAAGAAGGAGGAGAAAGAAATCACGGAGGCAATTAAGGAGGAATTCCCCGATGAGCAACTTCTGATGCTACAAGCTAAATTCCCATGGTATGCAGATTTTGTTAACTATTTGGTTGCAGGGGTTTTGCCTCCGGATTTATCATCCTATCAAAAGAAGAAGTTCCTCCATGATGTCAAGTTTTACATGTGGGATGATCCCCGCTTTTTAAGAGGTGCGCCGACACCATCATTCGACGTTGTGTACCTCAAGAAGAGTGGGAGGGAGTTCTACAACAGTGCCATTCTTCACCTTCCGGGGACATTTTGGTCCTGGTCATGCACACGGCTAAGGTATTACAAAGTGGATTATACTTGGCCTACATTATCTAACGATTGCTATTTATTCGTACAAAGTTGTGATAGGTGCCAGATGGGAAACATCTCGAGATGACATGAGATGCCAATGACCAATGTGATGGAAGTTGAACTCTTCGATGTGTGGGGATCCACTTCATGGGCCCCTTCCCATCTTCGTCAAAGTTATCAATACATTCTACTTGCAAAGTGGAATACGTATCTCGATGGGTTGAAGATATTCCGCCTGCACCAATGATGCGCGAGTAGTGCTCAAATTCCTAAAGAAAAATATATTCACTTTTGTTTGGAACCCCGAGAGCTTTGATTAGCGGGGGGTCACACTTTGTGAATAAATTAATGAGCACTCTACTTGCGAAGGGGGTTAAGCACAAGGTGGCATTAGCGTACCATCCGCAAGCAAACGGGCAAGCAGGGTAGCCAATCGTGAGATTAAGCGATTTTAGAGAAAACGGTAAACATAAATCACAAAGATTGGGCCATGAAGCTAGATGACGCACCATGGGCATATCGATTACTACATACAAGACACCCTTGGGCACATCACCGTATTAGTTAGTATTCGGGAAATCGTGTCACTTGCCCGCCGAATTGGAGCATAAGGCGTTTTGGACTCAAAAGAAGTTAAATTTTGACTTCCAAGCAAAATGGTGAAAAGAGGCTCTTGCACCTAAATGAGATGGAGGAGTTTCGGGATGAAGCCTATGAAAATTCCCGAATTTACAAGAGCTAACCAAACGATGGCACGATCGAATGATAAAGAAGAGGAGTTTCTACCGGGTGAACAAGTCCTTTTGTTTAACTCGCGTCTTAAACTCTTTCCGGAAAGCTTAAGTCTAGATGGTCGGGGCCATTTGTGATTAAAAAAGTGTTAAATCCTCCGGGAATAGTGGATCTATTGAGCCGAGATGGGGAGACATTCATGGTGAATGGCCAGAGAATCAAGCATTACTTGAGCCGGGAGCAAAAGGAGGAGGTGACACGCCTCACATTGCTAGAGCCGTGATCGACTAAACAGGCGTCAAGCTATAGACGTTAAATTTAGCGCTTGTTGGGAGGCAACCCAATGGTTTTGTTGTTTTATTTCTTCCCATGTTTCTTAATTTGTTTCTTTTCCCTTTTCTAAGTTAGGATTTAATTGCTTTCATAGGTTAGAAGTTTTCCTTATTTAAAAAAAAAAAAAAAAAAATCGAAAACAAGGTACGGCATATAGCACGGGCAGCCCGTGCGCCATGCGCACGGCCCGTGCTACACCACACCTGAAGAGTTTGGCGTTCGGCCCCTAGCACGGGCCACCCGTGCCATTTGGCACGGCCCGTGCTCTTTCAGGAATTTGGGGCTCCAACCTTCGACCCCCAGCACGGGCAGCCCGTGCCAAAAGAGCACGCCCGTGCGCCTACCTGCTGAGAGTTAAAAACAGACGGGGGGTGCAAAATTTTAACACAAACTCTTCCTCTCTCTCGCGCGCAGCAAGCAAGAACTCACCCCCTCCAAAATTTTTCCACAATTCTCCTATAATATCACCACTAATCACCTCCCACATTACTCTAAATTTGATTTGCACTTGTTAAAATTGCTTGAAAGCAAGGAATTGGGGTAGAAAGCACCTAGGGTTACAAAATTTCAACTCTCTTCCTATTTTCGGATTATAAGGTATGAATTGAACTTTTTATGTAAAATTTCTTGTGAATTAAGGATTATAGTTGATTTATGATGCTTGTTTGATACTTGTGCCATAATTTTGATTGTACTTTTCTATGGGGCATTATCTCGAACACCTTGTGGGTTGGTGAATTGTGATGATTTTGATTGATTGCTTGATGGATTATACTTGTGCTAGATTGTTTAGGATGTTAGTGGCTAAGATTCTCGGCAATTATATTGGTATGTGAGTTGAAAGCTTAATTATGGATCGAATCGTTGAGATAAGCTACTATACCTCTAGTGTAATTGTTGTATTAATTCATCGTTTGTTTTTACTTGGCACGTATGGATTCTCACGATTATTTTGCCAGGTACATCTCACCAATGGCTAAACCACAAAGAGGTCGGGGTGGACATTTGAGGAGAAACGCGAGACCGATAGACCCCAAATGACCCCACTTGCCTATGGACTCACATTCACCGAGCATGATATCATGGCGCGTTGGAACCAAGCTTATCACTCGTGATTACATTCCCACACGCTATGCCGATGATAAGTGTACCCAAACACTAGGGATACACGAGGAGGTGTGGAAAATGTTTGAACGAGTTGGGTGGACCGCGTTCATGCAAGGACGGTGGCCAACATACAAAACACTCGTGCTTTCGAATTTCTAAGCACCGTCCAAGTTACGAAAATGCTACCAAGAAACGAGCCTAGGAAAATCCACTTCGTAATGGGCAATGTATGGCGGGAATCACGATCGCCGAGCTAAATCGAATTTTTGGGGTACCGTCCAACGCCCCGTACAAAATGGCTGAAAATTACAATGCGCGTGAATTTTGGCGGTTGTTGACAAACTCCCGAAACCGGCCTCATGCAATATTCCGCACGCTCTTCAAAAGCATCGTCACTCTGCAACCCCATCTTCCGCTATATTCAAAAGTGACGGCCCACTCGGTATTCGCCCCAGACAACAATGGGGGTATGCAAGCGAGAGAGTTATACTTGCTATGGTGTATGCTCACTCGCACCCTATAACATGGCGGCTTACTTTGTGGAACACGCCGTCTATATACAACAAAGATGATGCGGGAAGATCTTAATTGGGGGAATGATAACCCCCATTGCGCGCCATTTTGAGGTTGATATAAGCTATATGGAGCCATTGGAGGCAAACAAGCATCAACTTGAGTGCTCTCCACACCATGAAGATCATTAGCAATGAGGAGAATATCCTCTGTTTTCAACAAAAAGTCGGGTCTTCGTTTCCCTTCCTAACCCACACCACAAAGCAGTGATTGATAACCAAATCAATCGGCTTATGTACTGCGAGGAGCATATCGAGTCATGCAGGGTTTGGCCGCACGAAAAAGGCGCAGGGTAGCCAGGTTGCCCGACGAAGAAGACTTGGTCATGGAGGCGCAAGAGTATGATAGGCGGAGAGAGGGTTTGAGCAAGGCTTTCAACAGGGAAGCTTCGATCGGGCGGCCCACAGGACAACCTGATATTCAGAGAGCTCTCGCCAAGGCGAGGAGCGTGGGGACAAGATGATCATGGCAGTGTTCAGGCATTTGAGGAAAGCTTGCGACAAAGATAGGAGTGATTTTCGTGCTTACCAAGAAGTCCAAGATCAAAGGTACCAGACGCAGAGCTTGTGGAACCAAGAACACGAGCAATGGGAGTCGAGATATTGCGGGTAGTACTACGGATCAAGAATTGGCATATCTCCCAGGGCCACTACCCGCCGCCACCCCCACATGATCCAGTCCTTTCCACACTTTTCATTGAAATTCTACCTCTTGCATGAGCTATAATTTCATTCAAGTTTGGGAGGAGAGGTAGTATATTTTTGATGGGTGTGGCGTTTGCATTCATTTAGTTGCATGTAGAGCATATAGGTTGCATTGCATTAGATGTTTTAATTTTTTTATGGTTTTAGCACGTTTATCGCTTTAGCACGTTTATTGCTTTCCTAGTTGATAGAGAGTGAGTTGACCGCTTTTGTGTGTTTGTTATGTTTTGATTGAGATCTTGACCTAGGAGCATTTGCGAATTGATTTGTGTTGTTTTGATTTAGATGTTGAGTGTGAGTTGATCGGGTTGAAAATGGTTCATGTGGAGCATGTGATTACTGAATCTTGGTGAACATACTTTGAATTGTGCACTTACAAGCCTGTGAGCTTTTGGGCCATTACTCCTTTCATAAATATGCGCCTTGTTGTGATTGAGTGTGTCATTCATGTTTGAGTTGAATTCTAGAACTTGTTATGGTTTCTCCGTCAAAGTCACATATTGTATGCATTCATGAAGATGATTTTAGGCCATCTTTGTTAAGCCTTTGAAGCCTTTTGCTTACCCTATGATATTTGATTTCCCTAGTTAGCCAATTTAAGCTGTTTGTCTGATTTTTCTATAGCCACATTTTAAGCCTTCAATCCTATGTAATGTAATCATACCCGAGCTTAAGCGTATAGAATTGAGAAAAAAGGGGGATGAATAAAGGATTGAATGGAGGGGTGTCATAAGTCAGAAAATGTGTACATGTGGGGAACTTGGGAATAAAAGATGAAAAAGGAGGAAAATACTCACAAATGTCGAAAAAAAAAAACGACTGCAAAGTGAGTCGGCCAGAAGTGAAAAATAGGCTGAGAATCGTGATGTAAGGCGAAGGGAATAATGTGTATGAAAAAGAAGGGAGAAATAGAAAAGTGAGAGGATATAAGGCGATTGGAAGCACATAGTCGAGTGGAATTAGAAAAATGGTTAGAGAAGAACAAAGGTGTTTTCCAATCTATACGCTAGAGTTGAGTCACTTTATCCATATTTCCTACCTTAACCAAAAATCCTTCATTACAACCTTAATAAAGTCCTTTATGATTTGTGAATTGCATACAAACGAGTGGCGGAGATGTGAGACGATTCGCAAGCATATGGTAATTCTTCAGCATTGATATGACTTGAGCGAATACACGTCCCTTATCATTCTAGTGAGAAGAGTATACACTTTATCCTTGAGAGGCGTGATTTGAAGTGTTTTACCTTGATTCTTATAAAAATTATGCTTCGTGTTAACTCTTTGAAACTTGGTTGATTTGTGATTGATGTCTATGGATAGATGACATAAATTATGATGCGGTGTTCTTGAGTTGCTCTTCTTTTCCCCAGTTGTGTTGTCTTGTTTATAAAGTGTTGACCGACTCACAACAGTTTAAGTTTGGGGTTTGATTGACTCGGTATTTTGCATGTATTTTGGGCTTAATATTGGCTAGAATGTGTGGATATGCATGTGTTATATGAGTAAATTGGGTATTATTCTTGTTTTGTGGAATTGGATTACGCTTTGCTCATTTTGTAGGAATTTATCTATATTTGTAGCATAGTGGCAACAATTCGGGCATTGCAACCACCAATACTTAACATGAGTGACGAAGTTTGGAGTCGAATCGAGAAGAAGTTGGACGAATCGGACGAAAACGGAAGAAAATAGTCTATGTGCATATTGTTCCAGGTGAGCACGGGCGGGCGTGCTCCTCTCTCTGAAGACACGGTGCTCAACCCAAATATGATGACTCGAGGTTCGGCTTTAGGGGCACGGGCAGCCCGTGCCATATGGGCACGCCCGTGCTCTCAAGAAAAATTACAAATTGTTCGGCACCCAAGACGGGTCAAGGCGTGCCAAAAGGGCACGGCCGTGCCTCGCTGCAGAAAAAGAGGTTTATCCAATTTCAACTAGGTTTTGACCCGAACATAGTACAAATAGACTCGGGCGGCCACAAACAAGGGGACGCCGATTTTTACCCTAGAAACCGAGAAAAAGAGCAGTTTCCCACCGGATACTTCGAGAGATTGATCAAGACCACAACCACACCTTTGAAGATTGAAGATAGATCGAGAGATCGTCGTTATCCCCGAGTCACTCATTCCATTGTATCGTTATTTCAATTAGTTAGATTTTGATTATGAATAATTTGTCTATGAATTGTTAATCTTCAATGTCCTGGCTAAACTTCTTGTGATTCCCCGGTTTGGGAGTAGATTAATAAACACTTTTATGTGATGATTAAGGATAATTGAAGTTAATGTTTTCTTTCTCTATTCAAGTACTTTGGTTTAATTCTTGTTTTATCAAAAGGCCTTTGATCTAAACTTGTTTGATGTTTTGATCCATAATTCTAACCGATGAGTTTCAATACTAGATCTTGAGTACTTGACACAAATAGATTGCATGATTGAGAAGTCTCAGAATATTTGTGAGATCTTTTAATCTTTTGAACTTTTGGGAGTTGGATATCTCATGTTGAGTAGAGATGCTAACATAGATATTCCAATCAACGTTTTTACATACATCTCGAGAGAGGGGGTAAATTACTTTGGTGATTGGTCTATAGAGAAGAATACATTTAACCTTGGTTAACCTGAGCATAAAAGTGGGATATTAATTGAAACCATAACCCAGAATCCATCCATCCATACTTGATCTTTTAATCGCTCTTTGCTTTGTTATTTTAGGATTAATTTCGCTTTAGTAGTAATAAAACCAAACCTTCAAATTTCGATAGTTTAGATAAAAATAGGACTATTATAATCCAATGCTTAGTACATTAATTTATTAATCCTGTGGATTCGACCTTGCAAACCCTATTCTATAAACCGATCCGTACACTTGCGGTGAAGCTAAGAAAATAGGCAAACACAAGCATATACACCAAGCATAAACACCCAACCACTAGTAGGTTTTTGATCACTTATGCTAGTAATCCAACTAGAATCATAATAAACTTCAAGACATTTGGAAAGTTATTATAGTAGAGTCCTAAATCTTTAGTCTTTTTAAGATATCCAAGAACTCTTGTCACAAATTTCCAATGATCCCTACCAGGATTTTTAGTACATCCGCAAGTCTACAAACAGAATATGAAATATTCGGCCTTGTGCAACTCATTGCATACATCGACTTCCAATTACACTAACATACTGAGCCGAGCTATTGGATTGCCGTAATTTTCATATAACTTAAAGTTAGGATCAAAAGGAGTACTAACTTCTTTCACATTCAAATGTTGATACTTCTTTAAGATTTTATCAACATAATGTGCTTGTGAAAGAGCGAAACCCCTCTATGTTTCTTAACTTCAATACCTAAGATTGTATCAACTTCACCAAGATCTTTCATCTTGAACTTAGAAGAAAGATACTTCTTAGTATCTACTACACCTTTTAAAGTAGTACTTATAATAAACATGTCATCCACATAAAGGCAAATAATCACACCATACTCTTCATTGAATTTAGAATAAATGCACTTATCAAAGATTATTATACCTAAATCCACTTGTGAGTAATACTGATTCAAATTTTTCATGCCATTTTTTAGGAGCTTGTTTTAGTCCGTACAAACACTTAACTAGCTTACACACTTTATGTTCTAGCACAAAGCCTTCTCGGTTGTTCCATGTACACCTCCTCTTCTAAATTACCATTTAGAAAAGCTGTTTTTACATCCATTTGATGTACATGCATATTATATATAGAAGCTAAAACAAGAAGTACTTTAACTGAGGTAATCCTAGCAACCGGCGCATACGTGTCAAAGTAATCGACTCCTTCTTTTTGTTTAAATCCCTTAGCTACCAGCCTTGCTTTATAAGTTAGAATAGTTCCATTTGTGGCGTCACTTTTATGAAATACCCATTTACAACCTATTGGTTTTGAACCTCGAGGTAAATCAACTAGAATCCAAGTATTGTTAGACAATATCGAATCCATTTCATCATTTACCGCTTCTTTCCAAAATGCAACATCTCTAGACTTTATAGCCTCACTAAATGTTCTAGGATCATCCTCTACACTAAATAAAACTGGTGTTTTATTAAGTAGAGATTTCCTATTACCTTCCACAAGAAAGACAATAGCTTGAGAGAATATAAAATCAGAAGAAAGTTCTTTTTTCCTTCCTTTGTGTTTGACTTCTCCTAGGTTCAATAGGAGTGTCAATTTCTTTTCTTTTAAGTTCACTAGAAGATGCATTTGAGATGAACTAGGCACTTGTGATGGACTCACATTCACCATTGAATCTTTGAGAAACTTATCCTCAAAGAACTCAACATCTCTTGATTCTACTATTACCTTAGAATCAAGATCTAGCAATCTATAAGCTTTAGAATTTTCAAAGATAGCCAACAAAAATACTTTTAAGTGCTCTAGGTCCCAACTTGGTTCTTTTGTTGTCCGAACTCTATAATAGGCTATACAACCCCAAACTTTTAAGTAAGACAAGTTTGGTTTTCTTCCTTTCCATAACTCATATGGGGACACTTTAGTCCTTAAAGAAGGAATCCGATTATGAAGATGACATGCGGCCAACAAAGCTTCACCCCACAAATTGTTTGGCAAACTGAACTTAAGAGCATGGAATTCACCATGTCTTGTAACGTTCTATTCTTTCTTTCAGCCAAACCATTTTGTTGTGATGTATACGAGCACTAGTTTGGTGTACAATACCATTATCTTCACCAGATAAGTATTCACCACCTCTATCACTCCTCAAAGTTTTGATTTTTCTACTTAATTGATTTTCTACAAGAGACTTGTAAGCTTTAAACATACCAAATACTTCATCCTTAGATTTCATCAAATAAACATGCACAAATCTAGAGCAATCATCAATGAAAGTAACAAAGTATTTATTTCCACCTCTTGTTAGAAAACCATTAAGTTCACACACATCCGAATGCACAAGATCAAGCAATTGTGTGTTTCTTTCAACTTTAGGAAAATGTAATCTTGTAATTTTTGCTTGAACACAAGTTTCACACTTCTTATTCACGTAGTCATTATAGTAAATAAATCCATTTTAAGAAATGTAATTCAAAACTCTATGACTAACATGTGCTAATCTACCATGCCACAAAGAATAAGAAGAATCAATCAAATAAAGAGAAACACTATTAACTTTGTTGATACTTAGTTTAAAATGTACCATTACAAGAATACCCTTTCCAACAAATACACTATTCTTAGACAATATTACATTATTAGACTCTAGTACAGCCTTTTTAACCCTTCTTATTAAGAATGTCCGTCCGAGACAAGATTCTTCACAACATCCGGAACATGAAGCACATTAGTGAGTACCATCCGCTGCCGGAGGTGAAGTCCAAATGAACATCTCCTCTACCAAGCACCTTGGCCCTCACACCATTTGCCATAACTACTTGTTGTCCATCCAAAATTTCATAATTCTTGAATTGTTCCTTGTCATTGCAAACATGAATGGCAAAGATCGGAATCATACCACCAATCCTTAGAAGAGGTTGGTGTAGCCAAGTGGAGTTCGATTCTGATGCCAAGAGATAACATTGCTATAATTTATGTAGCATCTTCAACAAGATTAGCACTAGAAGCATTAGCAAAATCAACTTTTTGCTTCTTGTTGGATTTGCACTCACGGCACTTATAGTGGTCTTTCTTACCACAATTATAGCAAACTCTGTTTTTCTTTTTCTTGTCTATAGAATCAACATTTTCAGAATTCTTTCTTTTATTCTTAAACTTCTTCTCATGAACCATATTCACTCTAGGATCACTATCAAATTCTTTTCTTATGAAGAATCCTAAGACCTTCTTCAATTCTTAGATGTTTCAAAACACTAGATCCGGTCAAAATTTCAGAAGTATGAAGTAATTTCTTTTGATAATCATTCCAAGAAGGAGGCAATTTAGCAATTATCGCACCTACTTGCATAGATTCTGAAATTTCCACACCATAATCTTTAAGTTTTGAAACGATCACTTGCAAATTATGAATTTGATCCATGAGAGAAGAAGAATCATCCAAATTAAATTCAAAATACGTTTTGATTAAAAACTTTGCTCCTTACTTTTGTGATGCATATTCACGTTCAAGTGTTGTCCAGATTTCCCTCGGACTCTTCACAATGGTGAATAAATCGTAAAGGGTGTCTGACAAGGTATTGAGAATGTGACCCCTACACATCACTTCATCCTCTTGGCGCTTCTCCTTTGATTTCTTCACTTCGTCGATTCGCCATCTTTTGGTGGAGGGATTTCGAAGATCCGGGTTGAGAACGTAGGCAACCTTTAGAGCGATTCGAAAAACATCAATTTGTCCTTCCAACGGTTAAAGTTGGTGCATGTGCCATCCACTGTCCAACTTCACAAAGTCTTGATTCATCACTTTGATTGCGGATTCTTGAGTGGACTCCATGGAAACTCAAATAACACTTTAAGATTGTTGAAACTATAATACCGGGTATGAACAAGACACAAAATAGAAATTGGAGAAAAAAACAAAAGATACTGAGATTTTTGGTATTACAACTTTGGAGGGAATACAACAAGTCTAAGGCATGTAGGACACTTTTCTTAAAGTGTTATTTGCCCCACTACTTGCTAACCGAGTATATGGCAAATTACTTTTAGGATACAATAGACTAATGAAATAACCAAATAACAAGTTTTTGGATTGCTTCTACAAGAATTAAGAATGCTCACAATGTTAACCCGTACAATTTGGCCTAACTCAAATATTTATACAAATTGAGGCCATCCGTCATTTGATATTTGATCGTGTGCCATGCAATTGAAACTCTTCGCATAAGAAGATTTATCTCTTCGAATAAAACACCAAAAATCATTACAATATCGCTTTCCGATCGGCCAAAGCGGTGTGACTTTTTAAATGATGAGCCACAAATGAAGAGTTGTAACTTTCTAAACTCATTTGCATGTGTGCACGTAGCATATCACAAGAGCATGACATTTTGTTTCTTCATGCATGACTTATATTACAAACTAAATATAATATATATATATATATGAAAACTATACACATATATAGGGATTGGATCAAATGAGACCACATAATTAGAGTGAGACAGTGTGGACTAATCATGTCCACAAATCGTAATTTTAGATGGTTGAGATTAACCCAATTTAATAAATGTTTTTGATTTATTTGAAGTCCGAAAAGGCGACATTGTAATTTTGTAATTACTTAATATCTTACACATTCTTTCTCTCTAACCCACCACTCACACACACCCGCCACTCGCTCAATTACACACTCGCAGCCTTGAAGTTGAAGGATCGTCGGGAGTCTTGGAGAAAACGTTTGAAAACCGAGAGAGGATGAGATAAACCAGGCCTTGACCATAATGAGGAGGGCACCCCAATCCTTTACTATATATATATATATATATATATATATATATATCAAAACACTTTCACATTCTCAAATGTGAAAGTGATTATATATATTGTTCACATTCTTGTTCAAATTTCTTTAATAATCCATTTTCAAACACTTTCACATCGTTATTTAATCTTTCATGGGTCTCTACAAATGTACCAACCCCTTCTAACAGGGATTAGGGGAAATCTCTGCGCCAATATCGTTGTTGATAATTTCATGGACGATTTTCTTGAAGACAATAGTGTTTGATAAATGGTTTTATCATGATTTTGATTATTTTGTTTTTATGCCAAAACAATATTTTTAAAGGTTGTCCAAATACTCCTAAATGATTTAAAATGGTTTTAATATTTTCCTGGAGTATTTCTTCAAGTTTGTTTTTAACTAAAATGGACAACGTTTTTAATGATGTTATGTCAAAATGTTTTTACATCAAAACTATGTCCCCAATGTTGTCCTAATACTCCCGATCGGTCTAAAATGTTTTCACTATTTTTCGGAGTATTTCTTGGAGTTTATTTTCGATATAAAATTGGACAATACTTATGTTTCAGTTCGACCGTCGCCTATAGGGCAACCCGCACTGTGTTGAGTTTTAGAACAGAAAAAGTGACGGAGGGAAAACCAAGGAGCCGACCGGTCGACCCGGAGGTCGACCGGTGAGGGCGACCGGCCGACCCTAGGCGACCGGTGCCTGAAGCCCCCGAAGAACATTCATCTGTTTCCCTATTTTGATCATGATCGACCGGTCCAACATGAGGGCGACCGGTCGCACCCCTTCCGACCGGTCCCCCCGTGTAAAATTGCGAGTTTTCAATTTCAACTTATCTCTGGCGACCGGTCGAACCCCTCTTTGACAAAGAAACTATCCGCTGAGTTTACGACAACTTTTCATTGATTTAAGGGGTTGATTTCTAATAGCTCTTTTCTTCAATTGTCTTGGTATTTTTACGAGAATTCATGTCCCCAAGAGGAGCCTATCATGTACAAGACATCTTCTATAAATAGAGGAAGAATTGAAGCAACACAATATGAGAGAAAACTACAACACAACAAGATACACTCAAGAATACACTTGTTCTTACATTGTCTTATTTCTTGTTGTAATTTGCCTAGCTATTCACTTTCACATTCTTGAGGTCTAGGCTTTTCTTGATTACACTTGCACTCTATTGTATTATCAATTATCGAGTTGTAATCTTGAATTTGGTTAATCATTCAACACAAGATATCCTTGTGAGTGTTCTTGTGGTAAGAACACACTTGGGTGATCTAGGTGTTAGGTGTAAGAAGGTTGTGGTAATCTTATTGTTTAGGTGTTGAAGAATTTGGTATTCTTCAAGGTTGAAGATTGTGGTAATCTTCACAGTCTGCCGTTGAAGATTGTGGTAATCTTCAAGAGAGATTGTGGTAATCTCAAAGGTGGTGTTGAAGAAGAGTGTGGTGCTCTTCAAGGTGTCGTTGTTAGTTGGTGTTATATTAATTTTGGTAATTAATAAAATCTTTTTTTTTTTTTGAAATCCATCCCTGATATACTTGGGGTGGTAGAGGATTAGGCCCTAGGTGGGTTGAACCTCTATAAATCGACGTGTGTTGTTTACATTCTGCACCTTTATTATTGTCTTTGAGCTTTCGGTTCGAAAAGGAGGGTATAATCGAAAATATGGAGATAATCTATTCAGCCCCCTCTAGATTATCGTAGCCGCTGACTTACAAGTGGTATCAAAGCCAAACTCTTTGGCAAGCTCGTTTCATATCGCGAGTGAAGAGGAACGATCATCGGCTCTTAACGAAGCTCATCTTACCGCACCTCCACCACCAAGCCACCTCTATTTGATTCCAAAAATTTTATATTTTGGAAAGAAAGAATGGAATGTTATTTACAAGGTTGCGGGTTCGATATTTGGAACATCGTCATCAATGGAGAATCCATTCCGATGAAAGACACACCACACACCTTCAAAGGCCTCAAAGAGCTAAATTATGAAGAGAAGAAAATCATCTCCTTAAATGGTAAAGCTCTCAATATTTTGTATTGTTCACTTACTAATTTGGAATATGAACATATTGTAGGAATTGATCGGCACATGAAATATGGAAAAAAATAGAAGCCATCTATGGAGTATTTGCAAATGAAAGGAGTCAAACAAAAGCATCTACTTCTCAAAGGGATACAATGTCAAATCTAAGGAACAAGCCTCTTACAACTTCCAACTATGAAGAAGTTGAACATTGTCTTATGGGCATCGAAGAAAAAAACGAGGTATGTCTTAAACCCTCTACTTCCTATGATATTGTTATACAAAATGATTATAGTGATTTGCAAAATGATTTTGATGACCTTCAAAATGAATTCCAAAGCTTGCTTGTTAAATACAAAAACTTGAAAAAGGAATTCATTGTTTTGAAAAATGATAAGGATAGTTTATTTACTTCCTATGAATCACTATCATGTGCTCACACCACCGCTCTTGATAAAGTTAGAAACCTTGAGAAAGAAAATAGTACTCTTGTTGAGAATATTGATTGCATGAAAAATGATCTATTAAAATCTAACTTGAGTACCAATAAAATGTCCAATATTGTTGATATTCATAATTGTGATAAAGGACTTGATCATAAGCCTAATGTTGTTAATCATATGAAAAAGGATCAAGTCACTATGCATATTGGTCATTATGCTCCTAGAATTATTACTTGTTTTCATTGCGGTAAAAAGGGTCATACGGCTAATTCTTGTCGAGCTAGAAATAGCTCTAATTATTGTTGAAGACCTAAAAGTCTCAAAGCTAATCCTAAAGGACCCAAGCACTTGAGGGTACCATAGAATAATGTTTTATTAGGTACCCGGCGAAACAATAATCGTCAGAAAAATTCATATCGCCAAGAAGACATCTAATGACCAATTCATTTGATCAAAGGAGAAAACATTTTCAACAAAGCCAATTTCCTAGAAGAGGATATAATCAAAAATGGGAAGAACACAATTCTTGGAAATGGAGTAATCAAAGGAGCCATCATCAACAAAGTGACTTCTCAAGGGAAGATATCATCAACAATGGGAACGGCACAACCCATGGAAATGGCGTAATTGGTAACCCGTATCTCCCTAGTTAAATATGCATTTTATTTTGTTATTATGCATGCATTTATTTGTGTCTTAATTGCAAAATGAGTTTTCAAGTATTTATTTTTTAATTAAGGTCTTCAATATATATTTGTGCTTTTAAAATATTTTTGAAAAAAAAATATCTTATATGATGTTTTTAAAACTCTTGTGCATTTTTGTAGACTAAAGTGTGTTATCATCTCTTATGGATTTTTATGGCATGAGCTTACTTGTGATATCTCTTAGCCTACACTTTTATCATTATGATTTGTGCTAGATTTGTTTTAAGAATTGTGTAGGATTTACATATTTTCACAAATGGCCATTTACGTCATTATTTGTCAAGAAAGGTACTATTCGATATTTGATTGCACATATTTACTTTGTCAACTCTTGTTCAAATACTTCTTTTAAATGAGGTCTCAACTATATGCTATCGATTTTCAAATTTCAAAAGAGACCTTTTGTAGCTTTTTAAGCTTATTTGAACTTGCATGATTTATTAGATGATCTTCTAAATGCATAGTATGTGTTTCTTGCTTCATGGTCTATATATATAGTGTCTATTTCTACTATGCTCTTATACAAGATATTTTGTGATTGATGATTGAGGCATGTTTTACACTTGAGCTATTTTTCTTGCTTATATAAGCGCCTGAATGAGTTTGTTAAGTCGTGTAGATGAGAAATGAAGTACTCCAAATATTAGTTACCTCAAAATATTTGGATGTAAATGTTCTATTATGAACACCTTAGATCAATAGGATGCCCTATGATGATAGTGATGAAGAAGACAAAAAGGGTATTCCTGGACAAACTCGATGACCAAGGCAACATTGGTCGAACTAAGGCGAGATATTTTTCCAAGTCAATGCAAGGTGAACCTAAGATGATCATGATGAGGAAGCTCGAATTTGATCATTGGAATTCAAATTACTCAATGCCAAGAAGACGGTTATATTTCGTAAGAACTCTTGAAGAGTCAAGCATTGAAGAAAGAAGAACCATCTCAACCTCTATGGCTAAAGATTGACAAAGGTTGAGAAAGGCATATCGGCCGACAAACAAATTCGAGGTATGTTTTCTTGTATTATTCATATAGACTCGACATTCCATATGCCTTATGTCTATATGCTCGACTTCAAAAATTATCCCAACGAATCTCATTAAAGTGCCGTTAAAAGAAATTTTCAAATATTTGTAAGGCACTTCTTCTTCTTATGACTTGTTCATCCAAAGCTTTAAAACGTTTATTTTTTTTGGGATAACAAGTCCGGTGAAAATTATTCAAAATATAGTTTGTCATAATCGAACTAAACATATTGAGATTCAAAAACTTTCTAAGGGATTGCGTTTTTAACAAAAAACTTGAGATGTGTTTAAATCCCATCTCAAAGTTAACTCGCGGACATTTGTCCATTTACCACCGAGTATTTTACCTCATTTCGAGCTTGATTATAACATAATGTATATTGAATGAGGTCTACGTTTGCATTTTGCACGTTTTTAAAACTTAAAGGGGCGAAAAATTCGGATTTTTGGATCAAACTGGATTTTTTAAACGAACTAAAATGGGCTGGGGCGGGCGGGCCGACCGGCGCCCTGAACGATTTTTTGGTTAAAAATGGTTCTGTTTCTAGACTTAGTCATTTTGGCTTATTTTGTCCATTTTTCGTCCCTTCGAATTTGCACACAAATTTCACTCCAAATTTGTTTTGTTGCATACAATTCATATCTTGGACCTATTTAAGCTTGATTATCATCATCATTGCTCGTCTTTACCGATCGAATGGTAAGAATTTCACTCTTTTAGCTCAATTGGGTTGAACCCTTGAGAATTTGGTTTAAATATATATTTCTTGCTGCAAATTATATATGTTTGTGATGAGCTTATTGATTGTTGATGAATGATATTTATTAAATTACATTTGGTGATGAAAAACTTGGCTTGATTTCATTTACAAGGGCTATATATATATATATATATATATATATATATCTTTTTCAATTTTTGACGCCCGCCAAGTGTTTGATAAAAAGTTTCAATGAAAAATTCATCACTTACATGATTCTCTCGATTTCAAAGTCTTATATATTTATAAGAGATCATGTTTTTCTTATCAAATGAGTTTTCATAAGCTTCTACAAGTCGTATGATTCGAATTTTCCCTCTATTTGGTTTATAAGCTTCAATATTCAAATAGTTTGATACATCGGTTTAGTTGCGCACTTTGATATGAATATATGATGTATTTATCGTGCTAACATTCTTTTTGATGATTCCAAAGGGGAGAAACAGTTATAAGATCTTTAGCTCGAGAGAAGCTAAGATAAGCTTAACGAAAAGAAGGTATAAGCTATGGCTTACAGGTTATAAGCTCTTTAGCTCAAAGAAGCTAAGATAAGCTTAACGAAAAGAAACTATAAGTTATGGCTTCATAAAGCCATAAGTTGTGGATCATATTTAGTCCACTTGGTGCATTATGGTTATGTATGAATCATGGTCCATTGGTTGTAGTATGGACTTATATACGGTTCTAATGATGTCTCTTTGACAGGGGAGCTTTTAAGTTTTTGATACTTAAGCTCAATATCGAAAAGCTAAGATTTTAGCTTATGTTGAAGTTGTTTCTGTATTACTTTTGTTGTGCATGTTTATAGCATTTGCTATATGTGTTTCAATATCTCTACTCCAATCCTTGCGTTTATATTGCGCGGAATGTTGTCGCTCTCAACGGATATTCATTTTTGACTCGAAAACTTGTTTTTGTTTTCAAAATCGCCTCTCAAAATTGTTTTGTTTTCAAAATCGGTCTTGTTGAATTATTTTGGTTTGTAATCATCAAAAAGGGAGAGATTGTTTGATAAATGGTTTTATCATGATTTTGATGATTTTGATTTTATACCAAAACAATGTTTTTAAAGGTTGTCCCTAAATGATTTAAAATGGTTTTAATATTTTCCGGAGTATTTCTTCAAGTTTGTTTTCGACTAAAATGGACAACGCTTTTAATGATTTTATGTCAAAATGTTTTTACATCAAAACTATGTCCCTGAATGTTGTCCTAATACTCCCGATCGGTCTAAAATGTTTTTACTATTTTTCGAGTATTTCTTGGAGTTTATTTTCGATATAAAATTGGACAATACTTATGTTTCAGTTCTCATTGTCGCCCTATAGGCAACCCGCACTGTGTTGAGTTTTGGAACAGAAAAAGGACGGAGGGAAAAAACTGGGGGCGACCGGCCGACCTACGGCGACCGGTGCACAAGCCCCCGAAGAACAGATTCATCTGTTTCCCTATTTTGATCATGATCGACCAAGACAACATGAGGGCGACCGTCGCACCCCCTCCGACCGGTCCCCTATGTAAACATTGCAGAGTTTTCAATTTCAATTTATCTCTCACACACCGCCGAACCCCTCTTTTGACAAAGAAACTATCCGCTTGAGTTTACTGCACAATTTTTCCTTGATTTAAGGGGTTGATTTCTAACTCTTTTTTCTTCAATTGTCTTGGTATTTTTTACAGAATTCATGTCCCCAAGAGGAGCCTATCATGTACAAGACATCTTCTATAAATAGAGGAAGAATTGAAGCAACACGATATGAGAGAAAACTACAACACAACAAGATACACTCAAGAATACACGTGTTCTTACATTGTATTATTTCTTGTTGTAATTTGCCTAGCTATTCACTTTCACATTCTTGAGGTCTAGGCTTTTCTTGATTACACTTGCACTCTATTGTATTATCAATTATCGAGTTGTAATCTTGAATTTGGTTAATCATTCAACACAAGATATCCTTGTGCATGTTCTTGTGGTAAGAACACACTTGGGTGATCTAGGTGTTAGGTGTAAGAAGATTGTGGTAATCTTCT
Source organism: Rehmannia glutinosa (assembly GCA_016081115.2). NCBI lineage: Eukaryota > Viridiplantae > Streptophyta > Magnoliopsida > Lamiales > Orobanchaceae > Rehmannia > Rehmannia glutinosa. Next base: position 95,814 of record JABTTQ020002725.1, on the reverse strand, counting down.
TGTTGAGGTGTTGAAGAATTTGGTATTTTTCAAGGTTGAAGATTGTGGTAATCTTCACAAGGTGCCGTTGAAGATTGTGGTAATCTTCAAGAGAGATTGTGGTAATCTCAAAGGTGGTGTTGAAGAAGAGTGTGGTGCTCTTCAAGGTGTCGTTGTTAGTTGGTGTTGTATCAATTTTGGTAATTAATAAAATCTTTTTTTCTTTTTGAAATCCATCCCTGATATACTTTGGGGTGGTAGAGGATTAGGTCCTGGTGGGTTGAACCTCTATAAATCGACGTGTGTTGTTTACGTTCGCACCTTTATTATTATCTTTGAGCTTTCGGTTCGAAAAAGAGGGTATAATCGAAAAGATGGAGATAATCTATTCACCCTCAGTAGATTATCGTAGCCGCTGACTTACAAGTAGTAGTACTTCCATGGAATTTGGCGAGTTTTGGGGATATTATCGCCGGCACAAAGCGAGTTTGCCGCCGATATCGGGTGGATTCTTCTCGCCGATGGGAGACCCATTTATTGTGGGTTCAACATGTTTATTCCAAGCCCATCGGCCTTGGTGAAGAAGACGATGATGATGTGGAGAAAACAAGGGCCTACTACGAGGCGTGAGGATTATTGTACACTTAGATATATTTCGATGTATACTTAGATGTGTTTTGATATATATGTAGTTACATTTTGATGTATGTATTTATGTTGTTGTATACTTGTCACGCCCAACGCGACGCGACGAAGATCAATCACTTAAATAGAAATAATTCAACAGCCTAAACCAATGATACAAAACTCCAAGTGAAATAGAGTCTAATGCAGCGAATAAAATACACACAAGTACGAATTACATCTCAAGGTCCGACAATATCCGAATACAATCCATCAAAATATCTCGAATTTAAACTTACAGTCAAACTAAAACAAACGAAGGAGTTCAACAATAACAAAAGCAAAAGAAAATATCGCCGACATCAATGATTATAGGAACTAGTACGACAAAGTGAGCACGAGATTCGATCTGTGGTAGGTTCGACGTCTTCAACGCTTCCTCATTAGGGGTGTCAATTTGGGTTGGTCCGGTTCGTGGATCCGGTTCGCAGTTCGTGTCGAAACAAACCAACCCGACCCGACTGCTTAATTATTCGTGTCGAATCTTAAACCCGGACCCGACCGCTTATTTCACAGTAACCCGGACCACCCACTTAACCCGTCTAATAAAATTATTTTAATATACATTTAATATTTTTAATCAATAAATTTATTTTTTTTCAGAATCATACACTATTTGATCAATAAAAATATTACAATTCACAACATACAAAAAGAAATAACATAATTGCATAAATAACATAACATACTAATCATATTTTGAGGACAATATTCAAAAAGATATGCATAATAATAACAAATACATAATTAAGGAGGTTTTATCAATTGAGTTTTAAAGATATTTCTTGTTTGTTGTTTTTTTCTTACAATTAATTATTTACTTAATTTGTTTTTAAATTCACAAACGGGTTAAACGGGTCATAGTAGGTTGAATTTAACCCGACCCGCTTAATTGGCGGTTAGTCTGTCCGACCAATTTCGACCCGGACCCACTAAGCCGGACCCATACCCATTAATTTCGTGTTAGGTTCGTGGTCGGGTTTGCGTGTCCTAAATTGACACCCCTACTCCTCATCTAAAGGTTAGAAAACAGGAGGGGATGAGACAAAATCTCGGTGGATGGGGTGATCGTGTGAGAGTGTGGCGATGTATATGGTTATTGCAAGAAAACGGTTGTATGAAAAACGCGTGAGGTATGATGCATGTTTTCACACATAGTCCACAAGCGTCGTGATAAATATTTATAAAGTAATATACTTATACCATTTAAGAAATAGTTCGTGGTTACACAAGCACTATGATTCAGGCAAAGAGATGGTAGGGATTGCGTCAATGTAACGACAATCCTATGCAAACGAGTAAAGGTTGCGTACGGATTTGTAGCGCCAACCAATGCAATACAAGTAGCGGTTGCGTGCACGGATTTGTAGCGCCAACCAATCGGGTCCGTTTAACTACGAATCGTGTGGATCGATACAGCGATTCCTTCGCTCTTCCTTGTAACTCCCCGTTCAAGATGGTCCAAGACCTTTGTCACCTTATCGCTCCATAGGCAAAGACAACACATTGAGCTTGCAAGGCTTGATTCGTCATAATCATGATTATACCTCAAGTACTACAACCCGCTTCCTTGACAAACTCCATCCCTCGGTTGCGGGATTAGGGCGATGGGGCCAGAGAGGAATAGCAATCAGTCGCCCAGCCCATCCATCCGACGTATCCATTCTCGACATTGTGAGCTCGACGTACCAAGTTGTCTCGCATAGAAAAAGTAAGTACACATTTAGGTAGTCAACCAGCAATCGAGTATTATTGATTCAGGGAAGACTAGGAAAGTTTTCAAAATTTGCGCAAGACAATTATGGCGTTGGTGGAGTTATATGGATGAAGATGATTATCGGGAGGATAAGCAATCTTCGATATCTTGAAAGATTAGGTGGAACATAGGTCCGTTATAGATTCGAAATTGCAAGACGAGGAAGTCGCCCACGATCGCGTATTAATCGGTCAAGACGATCCAATAATTCAGGGGATTTTTGAGAAAATAAAATATTTTAATAAATAATTAAAGTCGAGGGTCCAGGGCATTTCTTTAAAATAAAAATAATTCGAGTTAGGTTCTTGTGAAAAGAAAATTTACAATTTGCCCCATTTTGTAAAAACCAATTCTTTTGGGGTTAAAAATTGAATAAATAAATGTCCCGACCTTGAAAAATTATGAGGCCAGTTCCTAAATTTTCTATATTGTTCAGAGATTCAGGTTTTTAAAGTTTTGAGGTCGAGTTTTTATAAAATTCTCACATTAGCCCCAAATTTATTAAAATTGTCATTTCGGTTTCTTTTCTTTATAAAATTGAGGGAAAAAAATAAAATGTATATATTGTTAGATAAATGTTTTTATCATGATTTTGATGATTTTGATCGATTTTGTTCAAATGAGTTTTTAAACCAAAACAATGTCCCTAAATGTTTTCTAAATACTTCCGATCGACTTAAAATATTTTTACTATTTTTCGAGTATTTTTTGGAGTTTATTTTCGATAAAAAATTGGACAACACATTTGTTTCAGTTCGACCGGTCGCCCTATAGGGCAACCCGTACTTGAGTTGAGTTTTGAAACAAAAATGGGACGTAAGAAAAATGGGGAAGGCAACCGGTCGACCAGGTGGTCAACCTGAGGGCGACCGTCGACCCCTGGGCGGCCGTGCACAGGAGTTGCTCTTTTGGTTCGGTCTTCTCTCATTTTTCGTATTTTTATCAACCTCAACCGGTCATAGTCAAGGGAGACCGTCGCACCCCCTCCGACCGGTCCCCTATGTAAAATTCAACTGAAATTCAATTTCAATCTTATCTCTGCACGACGACCGCGCACTTTTGTTTATCAAAAACTATCCGTTGCATTTTCGAATGACTTTTCCCTATTTTATGGGATTGATTTCTAACAGCTCTATTGATGATTTTAAATGGTTTCTTTTGCAGCAAATCACTCCCCAAGGAGGAGCCTATGTCTGGAAATGAAAGCCAAGTCATCTCCTATAAATAGAGGCTTCATTCAAGCAACAAGACACAACACTCTACACAAGCAAAGAGCAATCAAGCAAACACTTTCATATATCTTGTTGTATTAGCCTTAGCACTTTCACTTGCACAAATTTGAGGTCTAGGCTTTCAATTCTTGATTACACTTGTACTCATATTGTATCAATCATTATTGAGTTGTAATCTTGATTTTGGTCATCATTCAACACAAGACATCCTTGTGAGTATTCTTGTGGTAAGAATACACTGGGTGATCTAGGTGATAGGTGTTTGAAGGTTGTGGTAATCTTCAAAGGTGTTGTAAGAGGATTGTGGTAATCCTCAAGGTGGTGTAAAAGGTTGTGGTAATCCTCAAGGTGTTGTATTAATTTTTGGTAAATTAATAAAATCTTTTTTTCTTTTTGAAATCCATCCCGGATATCTTTGGGGTGGTAGTAGATTAGGCCCTGGTGGGTTGAACTACTATAAATCGACGCGTGCTATTTACTTTCCGCACTTAGCATTTCATCTTTGCTTGAGTTTTACGAAAAAGAGGGCAAAATCTGAAAAACCGGATAATCTATTCACCCCCTCTAGATTATCGTAGCCACTTGACTAACATATATATCCATAATTAAATATTTAGAAATTTAAAATAAAGATGTGAAATAAGAAATGTGTAATTGAAAAATAAACTGGAAGTTGGTTGGGATGAATTATAGAATAAGATGAAATATTTGGATAAGGATCGAAATGTACTCCTAAATTTTCGAGGTCTAATATTTCTAAAGTCGTAGTCATTCGATCAAGCATTAATACTAGAGGAGAATATAAAATTGCTAAGCTCCAAAAATGCGAAAAAGCGTAATTGACGTTGGAAGAAATAAATAAAAGTAGAGTTGCGTTTCATTAATAATAGGTTTGTGATACATAGCCGAATAAATAATCACTACATAACACCGTATCTTACGTTGTTAAAATTCAGACCTCACAATACTTATATTTTTTTATTGTATACTTATATGTGTTTTGTTGTATACTTATATGTGTTGTGTTGTACACTTATATTTTTGTTTGAAATTGTTTCAAGCAAGACAAATATATTAAATATACAAAGATAATAGTGTTAAATATACATTAAATATATGTTAAATATACAGTACAATAATGAGCGTGATTTTCTCTCTCTCTCTCTCTCTCTCTCTCTCTCTCTCTCTCTCTCTCTCTCTCTAATTGATTTTACTTAATCCACGGTCCCCACATGTTAATGAGCGTGATTCTCTCTCTCTCTCTCTCTCTCTCTCTCTCTCTCTCTCTCTCTCTCTCTCTCTAATCGGTTCCTTGATTCACGGTCCCACATGTTTTTATTTGACCATTTTAATATGCAATAAAATAATGTTAAACATACATAAAATAGTGTTAAGTATACAACAAATATATGATAAGTGTACATCATACTGCATGGCAGAGCACATGCGTGATTTTCTCTCTCCAGCGCAATTTTCTCTCTCCCCACGTGATTTTCTCTCTCCTAATAACTGATTTCATATTTGGATGGTCCCCACATGTTTGTTTTGACAATTATACCCTTATTTTGCCTTAATTAAATATTTAATTTAATTTTAATCCCTAATTATCTTAGCCATTGATATAGATAAAGGAGAGTTGAGATGAGTCCACATTGTCTCACTATAATATGTGGTCTCATTGTATCCTCCTCCTACATATATATATATATATATATATCAACATGTCTTATATATATACGCCACCTGCCCGTGTGATTGTGTGTGAATTGACACATCCATATATAATAAATTTATTTATTATGTACAAAGAGTACTCCTCCATGTGTAGCATCGAATAAACTGTGAACTTTTTATATCACAATTTAAACTTTAGACAGATTGATTTCATGTATATCTATATATATATATATAAGGATTGGATCAAATGAGACCAGATAATTAGAGTGAGACAAGATGGACTAATCATGGCCACAAATCAGTAATTTTAGATGATTGAAATTTACCCAATTTAATAACCCTTTTTAATTTATTTTAAATCTATAAAGGTTAGATTGGTCATTTTAGTTTGTAATTGTATTTTTTTTTCAAAACGATTACATGTTATTTTTCAAATTCTGAAAACACACACAGATGGAAAATCCACACTAACAGCTTAACAACAAAAACACGTAACTTAAATCTCGACCGTCAATTAACTTTTAAATGAGGATCAACCTCAATCCTAGCCACCCTTCCTCCGCCGCCTTAGCCACCTCCACCTCTCCCACCACCACCGACTCTTTCACCGTCCTCCGCCTCCGCCGCCATGTAATTCGATCCTTCTCTTCTATCGCGGCTCCGCCACCATCTCCGCCTCAAATTTCTTTTGCGGCCCTTCCCACATGTACTTCACGCCGTGCCCCTTCTTCGAATCGTGCCCGGCGAAGGCCATCGGCCGGGTGGCGGTCCACCTCCCAACGCCTTTGTCGACGAGTTTTTTCTCAACGTATTTCACCGTTTTGACATCGTGAGTCTTCAATTCCACCTTTTCTATGTGTTTTTTCCTTCGTCGCTCCGCACTCCGATCGGATTGTGACTTTCGTTTTGTTATCGACATCGGCTTTATTTTCTTGAATTGTCAGAGCAATCTTGTGAGATGCTTGATCAATGATGGCGAGCATGTAATTGTAACCGTCTTTTTACTTCGCCTCCTCAAATTCACAACTCAAACTCTATAGAACTCGCTATCCATCAATTCGATCTCGTGTAAATGGCACATCCTCCTCCGCCACCGGGGGTATGGTAGGAGATGGGAAGTCAAGGACGGAAATTTAGCCGCGACGCGATTGAGGTCGTATGGAGGGGTTTGAAAAAGAGCGCGAGGATTGGAGGGTTGAAGAAGCGATCTTTGGACGTGGAGAAACAGATGGTCTACGAGGAGGCGGTTAGGATTAATGTACACTTAGATGTTTTTCGATATATGCTTAGATGTGTTTTGTTGTATAAGTAGTTAATTTTTGATGTATGTATTTATATTGTTGTATACTTATGTTTTTTGTTGTATACTTATATGGTTTTTTTTGTATACTTATATTTGTTTTGTTGTATACTTATATTTTTGTTTGATAATTGTAATATGCAAGAAAATTATGTTAAACATACAACAAAATAGTGTTAAGTATACATCAAATATATTCTAAATATACAAAGACTAATGAACATGATTTTCTCTCTATATATAATTGATTTACTTAATCCACTGGTCCCCACATATTTTTGTTTGATCATTTTAATATGCGGAAAATTATGTTAAACATACAAAAAAAATAGTGTTAAGTGTACATCAAATATATGCTAAATATACAACACAATAATGAGCGTGATTTTTTTTTTTCTCTCTCTCTCTCTATAATTGATTTACTTAATTCACGGTCCTCACATGTTAATGAGCGTGATTCTCTCTCTATATAATTGATTCCTTGATTCACGGTCCCCACATATTTTTGTTTGATCATTTTAATATGCAAAAAAATTATGCTAAATATACAAGAAAATAGTGTTAAATATACAACAAATATATGATAAGTGTACAAAGATATCTTTGCGTGGCAGAAGACACATGCGTGATTTTCTCTCTCCAAAGTAGCGATTTTCTTTCTCCCCACGTGATTTTCTCTCCCTAATAACCGATTCCATATTTAGATGGTCCCCACATGGGTAATTTGACTACTATACCCTTATTTTGATTTAATTAAATATTTAATGTAATTATAACTTCTATTTATTTTAACCATTGATATAACTAAAGGAGGGTTGAGATGAATCTACATTGTCTCACTATAATATGTTGTCTCATTTTAATCTCCCCTATATATAAGTTTGTATTAATTAATTTGTATTCGACCGTAAAGCAAATTAAGGTGTATTATATGTTCATACGCGTATGTGATTTAGATTTGTACTTTATACCCTTTGGCGCATCATATCTTCTTTGATTTGATTGACTATTTTTATGAGTTGTCATGTTTAATAAGAGTCACTAACTTTCCATATTTTAATTTTTCCCGTAAATAAAAAATTAAAAACAGGATAACCTTAATTTTTTTCACCAATACAATTAGTATTTTGCTGGGCCATGACAAGCTACACTGTTGTAGAATTAACAAAAGATGTCCAAGCCCAACATTGCTGATCACTTGGATGGAAGACTTAAAGTTGCTAGAGAGTTCTTCAAGTAAAGTTAGACCTAATTTTGGAAATATTATGTGATATACTCATGAAGTCCAAATTGAATGTCAGCCGTTGATTGATGTCATGACTATATGTGTGATACTACAAATTATCGTTAGCAATTTCAGGATTGTCCTGACGAAAACTCTTCGACGCTCAAAATTAAATTTAGAAAGACGGTGAGGACTCGAACGCACAACACTATAATGAATGTAAGAATTGTATATTTTGGTGGAGAGATTGTAGAAGATATTATAGGTAGTGTTTTTGGGTGTATCGACTAGCGAAGAGTTAAGATCCATCATACCTAATAAAAATAAATACGTTATTGGATCTTATGTTGGATCATTAATCCAATATTGGCTTATATATAAAATAACTATGTATTATGGACCGTCAAATAAGGTTAAGCCATTTTATAAGTGATCAAACAAGATTTAAGGAATTAGTCTTTAATGTATCTAATAGAGTGTGGGCTTTTAATGTGTAAGAACTTAATGGATTATTTTTTTAGTGGCGGGCTAAAATAGAATACTCAATATAACAAGTTATATCGAGTTATGGTCCCTAGGTCACAAGTTTGCAACATCCTTTTATGTTATCCGATCCCATCATCAACTATGAATATAAGAGAAAATCTAAAGGATTCTCTAAAAGGTTTGAGACGTGTAGATCTAGAAGGCCAAATTTATGTTTCTTTAATCTAGTTTTGATTCTTGATAAGTGATCAATATGAAAGCTCCTGGATTAAAGTGATGTTATTCACTAAAGATTAAACCAACATCTTATTGATTAACATTATTGTACCTTATTATTTGGGTTTTTATTAACATCAAACATTCAAACTAGGTAGGAATGGAAAAGAAAATTAAATTTTTTAGGTATAAAAACAAAATCAAAACCTAATTTTAATTAAAGTAGGTTCTTGTTTCTTTTCTCCAGCAGATAAGTTATAAGACAACACGATTTATCTAACGTAATAGAAAAGTTTTCATCGTAAAAGAATTTCAATACCCGTAACTTTGTTATATGTATCAATTGGCTCCCATACGTGGAAAAATTACAGAGTCTGGCAAGAAACAATCATCAGTTTGTTGAGATATTTTTTATTTTGTATAACTAATAATTAACTATACCAATTTCAAATGTTGAAAGCAATTAGGCATTAAGCAAACAAAGGGTTAACCAACTCAATTATTTTTTAGTACAATGGGGGCTAATAGAATTGGGACACATGCACTCATATCCGATCGATCCCGAATTAATTATCCCGACAACATAGACTTCTATTCTTTGGGGCACAAGATTGATCACATTAAGCAACGTAATTAAAATTTTACAAAGTACTAGAAATTGACATTTTTGTCAAAGAATTTTGGTTGCGGTAACAAATCACTATCTATCGCATCGAGCCGATTCTACCAATTTTTTTATCTCGAGTCGAACTTTAAAATGGGCCTCCATTTTTTCAAATTTTTTGCCTCTTTAGTTTGAGAATTTAAATTTAGAGTGTTTAAAGAAAATTAAATGCGATAGTATTAGCAACTAACAAGGCCACAAGGCCCAATGGAATCTGTGCCCTTCATTCTAAATCACAAACACTCTAGTAGAATTTGAACATGAGTGCTTGTAGTTGGTGAGTTTAAGGTGGAATGCATCAACCACTATGTTGGATACAAACATTGTTCATAATTTTTATTTATTTTAGATATGGAAAGGTATACAAAAATTTGGACCCATAAATTTTATAAATTTTTCAGGATACGTGTCGACTGACTCATTGGACTAACATTAGGAGTGGCCCTATGTCGCATATATATGAGTATACAAATAAATAAACGGTGCAAATAAAGTCCATAAACTCTTTATTAATTTTTAGTATATTAAAAAAAAAAAAAGACACTATTTAGTAGACAAGAATAAATTGCAAAATTACATCAATCAAAAGGAACAAACGGAAAGACCACGCACAACAATTATATATTCTAAAGCACACACCAAACCCAAGATTAATTACTACACATATGTAGTAGTAATTAATTTGTTATTGATTTAACCCTGCGGTGAAAAAGATTTTAACAGTGCTTAGTGCAATAACAACGGCGGCGGAAGCCACGGCAGTGGCCGCTGTGAAAGCCCTCAGTCTGGCAAACCGCCGCACAATTGGATTTTCTGACACAAATACCCTTGAACCGGTGGCTCTTTGACTCGCATGTCCTTGCCTCTGCCACTATTCCTGATAAATTGAGAAAATTGTGATTCTATTATTAATTGCAATTTTACAAATATAATTTTGAGAAACAATTAATTAGCTCCTAATATATATACAATAGTCGTAGGTTGCGGAATCGCGTGGTAAGTTCACGAAAGTGGGATGAGTCGGCACACGAAAATTGGGCTAGCCACTCAAAATATATAGTAAATTATAACTTAAATTTTATTATAACTTTTTAATTTCTTAATGAAATCAGGTAAATAAAATAAAAGAAGGGGTGATTCCCTATCTCCGCCCTTGGGGATTTATGAAAATAAAACTTCATTTAAAAAAGTTGTGTTTCGTCTAATATTTTGTTGTTTAGATTTATGTTCATGTGAAATAATGATTAGCATTTTGATATACGTCAAATATAATATTTAATTAACAAAAGATAAAATGCATGCTAACGAATATGTAGTTAGTACTACTTATACATGTCACATTCTCTTGAATGTGAAAACCTATTCAAGAGAATTAATCATGAGATTAATTATTTTAAATATATTTATTAACATGGCCATAATTAATAGTATATTTCATGTCTCTCTCAAAGAATAATAGTATGGTAAATATACATACTTGGGTTCGATTAGATTTATTAATCAATTCATGAATGAGAAATTGAACATGCATGCATGTGTATTCCATGCAGCCATCAATGTTCTCGGTTCTATCTATCTAATCTAATAATATATTTTTTGTTCACTAGGTTTCGATAAATGATAATGATCCTAAAATCTATTTATAAAAATATTATACAAAGAATCATTTACGAATAAAAAATTCGTATGTGCAAAAAAAAAAAAAATTGTACAATAAATTTGATAAAAATAAAGTTTAATTAATGATGAAGGAAATTACCATTTGAAAAGATGAGCACCACCATGAGGAAAGCAGTTGCAAACAACCTCAGAAAACTGCCCATTTTTTCCTCCCAGAAAATAATGTGTGTGTGTGTGTTATTTGTGCAATAAACACTTGGTATTGAGCCCTATATTTATAAGGTTAAATAGGGCTAAGAAATGATCCATTTTCCCAAAAAGAAAAGGGCAAAAAATTAAATAAAAAAACAATTAAAAAAATAAAAAGAAAGTAAAGTGAAAGTGTATCAACATTGAATCATGACTTCTCGTCTACTCGTATGCACTAACATTGTCTACTCTTTTTCTTTTCTTTTCTTTTCTTTTTTTTTTTTTGTTAATAACAGCTATAATTCATGCACTTTAAAAAGTTAATTAATAAATTAAAAAAAAAAATTGAAGATTAGGTGTACGTGTACTCAAATCTCTTTTGAATCAAATTAGGAAATTTGTGGCTCCCCACTTATGGGCAAATATTAGCTTTATCTTATCTTTTTCCCTCCTTTTCTTGGTTTCCCTTTGCCTTTTTCCATTCTCTAGCATCTTCTCCGGGTAAATTTCAAAATCAAATTTCTAAAATTCTAAAGTTTTAGATAAAATTTTCAAGTGTTTGTCGATTCAATCTTGGTCATAGTGTTAAATTAAGGTCGGTGCCTTTTTAATTATATCACAAGTGATACTTCTAGTAGTTACATAAATTTAAATTGAATGATAAATAGACCCCACGTATAAGACTGTTTTTCACACTTGATTATAAAGCAAAAGTCACATTATGATGTGTTCACACTATCTGGTCATTTGGGGATTGGCATTTATTTAAGTGATAATTACAATTAGTCCCCTTAGGTTTGAGCTAACAATAAAAAAAAAAAAAAAAAAAAAATTCTGAAAATTACAAAAAAATCCCTTGAAGTTTTTTTTTTTTTTTTTTCAAACGATAGCATTTTATTTGATAACTCAACTCAAAAACTACAACGACAACGTAGCCGATCGGCTAAGGGCCGAGATGGCTAAACAGAGAGCCATTCGGGAATTGGTCCACCCAATTCAAATCAACATCACTATTCAAGGCTAAAAGAGCTAATCTATTACAATTAGAACTACTTTTAGAGTCTTGAAACACAAAAGAACAATAATCAAAGAGATACCAAAGTAGATAGATGTCTTTGGCTATTGGCCCTCTCCCCATTAAAAATGGGGATCTTGAGTTTAATTTGGCAACAATATCCTTGTCATCTATTTGAATGGTAATCATCTTAAGACCGAGCTTGTACGCCGCACAAATGGCATGCCGAATTCCAAGCAAAGTAATTTCCACTGGATCTTGAACAAAGTCCCTAGAAACTGCCCATGCTTGAATCAATTTACCTCCATCACCAAAAATCCAACCTCCGAGAAATGCCACAGATTCAGTAATCACTCCCACACAAACCACCATCTGCCGTGGACCAAGGAGTGTCTGCACATGGTCATGCACATGATGAGTTTGCTGATTAGCAACACAACCCTCCTTAAGCATCAAAGATTCATTAACCCACTCAAACTCCTGCCAATCATTAATTGCAAGATTCACAATGTCTCTTAAATTAGTTTCCACTTTTGAAACACCCACAAATTTCGGGTTTTCCAAAGCCACCAAAGGATATATGATGATAATTGAATCCTATCTTGGGTAATCTTGGAATAATTCATATCACTAATTTGGCTCCACCAACCTCTGAAATTAATCTGCCCGTCGTGCACATCACACCAGTTGACTGGAGCGAACCTCCAAACCAATTTTGCTCTTTCACATTGAAATAAAATATGTTCTACAGTTTCCAGAAATTCCCCACAAATAGAACATAAAGAATCCATCTTCATCCCTTTTTTTCCCCAAAAGAACAGCCGTAGGAAGAGAATTAAGAATACATCTCCAAATAAAATGCTTCACCTTACCTTTAACCTTCATACCCCAGCATCTCTTCCACATTCTTGTTTTACTCCAAAAGTCATCACTCGATTCAGGAAGATTGAGGCTGCATCTTTTGATTTTGAGCAGCTGTTGGTAGGCCGATTTGACAGTATATTTGCCTTTTTCTCCCAATGCCACCAAGCATAATCTCTGTTCAATCCCTCACAAATAGGAACCTGCAGAATAATTTTAGCATCCTCCAAAGAAAAAGTATTAACAATCAAATCCTTATTCCACTCATTGCCTTCAGAATTCATAAGCTCACACACTTTCATACCATCTAAATCCCAGTTATCCAGCAAAGAAGGTTTAAAAGATGGGGGTTTTGGAATCCAGGGTGAATCACTCACATAAATTGTTTTACCATCCCCAACTCTAAACCTCAGGCCAAGTTCCAGAGTGTATCTAACTTTAAGCCAACTTTTCCAAAGTCAAGAGTCCCCATTTTTAGGTGTACATGAGAATAAGCCTCCTAATGGGAAATATTTAGCTTTAAGAACTTTACAAAAAAGAAGATTAGGATAGGTGATCAATCTCCACAATTGTTTAGCCACAAGAGCATCATTAAACAAAGAGAAATCTTGAAACCCCAACCCTCCCAAATCCTTAGGCATAGTCAGTCGATCCCATGAAATCCAAACCAACTTTCTATTACCCTCATTAGTCATACCCCACCAGAATTTAGACACAATTTTGCCCAACTCTTTACAGATATGGGCAGGAATTTTAAAAACAGACATGACATAATTGGGCATAGCATTGATCACCGCTTTGATGAGAGTCTCTCTACCTGCTGTAGATAAAAATTTATTGCTCCAACTAGAGACACGCTTTTGAACACACTCCAAAACAAACTGAAATATATCCTTTTAGATCTACCCAAAACCAATGGTAAGCCAAGATATTTAGAAGAATTTTGTTCAGAAACCCCGTTCGAAACCTCACAAATAGCCTGTCTAATGCCAGAGGGAGTATTTTTGCTAAAAAAACAGAGGATTTTTCCAGATTAATAAGTTGACCAGAAGCTTTACAATATCTATCCAGAATAAATTTGACCGAAGTAGCTTGACCAAGTGAAGCCTCACAAAAAACAATAGAGTCATCCGCGAAGAATAGATGAGTGATAATAGGACCTCCTCTACAGATTTTGAGACCTTTAAAGGAGTCAGATATTTGAGCTTGCTTAATCAAATTGGACAAGGTTTCCGAAAGGATGATAAAGAGATAGGGGGAAAGAGGGTCTCTTGACGGATTCCCCTAGAGGGGACAACAAAGACCAAACCTGTCCATCAAAATTGAAGGAGAATGTGGGAGTACAAATGCGAGCCATCAACCAATCAATGAATTTAATGTCAAAACTCATTTTAAAAAAGACAGAAGCAAGATATTTCCATTCGACTCTATCATACGCTTTAGCCATGTCAAGTTTAAGAGCCATAAAAGTCTTATTGCCTTTTCGAAGGCCATTGATAAAATGCAAACATTCATGAGAAATAACAATATTATCAATAATTTGCATGTTAGGGATAAATGCAGATTGGTTGGCACTTATGCAATGGTGTAACACTTTCTTAAGCCTATTAGCCAGGATTTTAGAAATGACTTTATAAATGACATTACACAAGCTAATAGGCCTATAATGAGCAATAGAAGTGGGGTTTTGGATTTTCGGGATGAGAGTAATCACTGTATGGTTAACACTTTTCAGCATTTTGACACAACGGAAAAAAATTTTAACAGCCCCACAAACAGAATCAGAAATGAAAGGCCAAGAAAATTGAAAGAAAATAGGAGTCATACCATCCCATCCTGGAGCCTTGTTAGGGTTGAGCTCAAAGAGGGCATTCTTAATTTCCACATCATCCAGTTGGCAGGTAAAGCTCAGATTCATGGCAGATGTGATCGATTGAGGTATCCCTTCCAGAATATCCAAATCAACAATAAAGTCGAGAGGAGCAAAACAAATTCTTATAGTACCCGTAACTTCTTGTTCAATCTCCACAGAATTGGCACACACTGATCCATCATTTCTAACCAGTTTTTCAATACAATTCTTCTTTCTTCTTTGAATGGTACAAGCATGAAAGAATCTAGAGTTTTTATCCCCTTCTTTGAGCCATTTGTTTCTTGACTTCCGACTCCAAAAATCTCTTCCTCCTTGTAGGCTTTAGTCAAAACTGCTTTTAAATCACCACATTCTTTTCAATTCCTATTAGCCCCTTCTTTTTTTAAGTGCAGACATTCTTTCTTTGCAATCTTCAATAGTTTTTGCCGAATTTGTTTTTCGACTTTTACTCCAATTGATCGGGGCCCATCTACAAAATCCGATTTTCCGTTGAATTTGAAACAAAGGAGTACCTTTAACCTTCTCCTTCCAAGCATTCTCAATGACTTCTTTGGTTCCCTCCCATTTAGTCCAAATTCTGTCAAAACAAAATCTTCTGGAATTTTTCCTCTTCTCAGGGGTTGTTTCCAGCAAAATGAGATAATGATCTGAAGCTTGTTTGTCCACATGGTGTACCATAGTATTAGGATTCATAAGCATCCAGTGAGGAGAGCCAAACATTCTATCCAATCTTTCCTCAACAAATCCCTCACCATCTCTATTGTTGGCCCAAGTAAATGGATGACCCGTAAACGGAATTTCCCCCATCCCCATATTACCAATAAAAGTTCTAAAATCAGCAACACTAGCCACACTTCTTTTATTGCCACCTTTTTTCTCATCAATCTCAACCAAATCATTGAAGTCACCTCCCATGAACCAATTAGGACCCCAATTGTCCTTAGCTTTTTCAAGAAACTCCCACTGAAGCCTTCTAAGGTTCTTATCTGTACTCGCATACACAAAAATAGCCCAAAAGTTGTTAGAATCCCCATTAATCTGAAAATTGACTTCCACGCAGAAGTGTAAAAAGTTCAGACTTATAATCTTGATATTATCAGCCCACCATACAAAAAGCCCACCACTTTTTCCAACAGGGTTCAAACATTGCCATCGTTCCTCCAGTTTCAATCTCTTACAAACCGTACCAATAAAAGCCTTCGTTTTTTTCGTTTCACACAAAAACACCAAATCTGGGAGAAGGAGTTTGAAAACCTCCTTTAGCTGGGGAATTGTAGAGGGCCCTCCCAAACCTCTACAATTCCACACACATACCTTCATTGATAACTTTGGGCCCAATTTAGGCTGGCCACCTCCACCTTTTCCTCATCCATCGGCATAGAAACTTTGTTCTCTGATAATTTAGCCTTTTTAATGTCCCAGCTGCCTCCCTCTTCAATCTCATCAGCAGGCTCAAAGTTTCTTTTTTTACCACAAATTCTATTCCCTTGGGTTTCAGAAGTGTCCATAGGAATAGAAACAGATTTTTCCATTTTATACACTCTGCTCACTTTTCTGCTTTGGTTCACTCTCTTTCCAGCTTGAGAATCATTGAGATTTTGAAGATTTTTAATATCTTCCAACGGGCTTCGATTTTCCTTCCTCTGGGCCACCCACGGCTGGGATTCTGATTTATTGAAATGAGACTCATTTTCCTTATCCCGGTCCATTTTCTGAGCTCTAATTCCCTCCACCTTGTTACCAGCAACTACTACTTCCTTACTCACTCTTGATTGCAAAAGGTTTGAACCGACCTCTTGCGCAATTTTCATGAAATCAATAGAGCATTTTTCAGTTCTATTTTTTTCCTCCTCCCCTCTATCTTCCCTCTGACCCTGCCCTTCCATGTTACCATCTGTTCCTAAACTAGATTTCTCCTCTTTCTGTTCCTGGTAATTTTTCGGGACTTCGGTCTCCTTGATAATCGAGATCCCCCCCTGTTTTTGGATTTGCTTGCTCCCAAAAAAATCAGATGCTCTCAACTAGTCCCCATATTGTTCCTCATGTAGTTCATCATTCTTTAGATCATCTCTCCTTGATTGACAGCCTCTTTCCAAGTGTCCAACCAAGCCACAATAAACACAAAAGTTCTGAAGATTTTCATATTTAAATTCCACCCAAACCACTTCATCTCCCAGTTTTATGTTAGTACCTCTCAAGAGTGGTTTATCAAGATTGATTTCGGCCTAAATTTTGATGAATCTTCCTCGACTACTTCCTGTCTCGGGTATTAGAATATCAGTAACTTGTCCAAATTTTCGGCCAATTTTTCGCCCTGTTTCAATTCCAATCCACTGGTGAGGGATATTCCAAATTTAAATCCATAGTTCCACCGAGCAAATTTCTTCAATTCTACTCAAGATATCATCAGTCCATTCCCTGATAATAAGATATTGGTTGTCGAAGGACCATGTTTTACCACTTAGAACTCTGAGTTTGTCCTCCTTTGAAACAAAAACAAACTGAAAAAGGTTCACTCCAAGCTCTCTAACTTGGAAGGCTTCTCTCGTAGTCCAGATGCTAGATGTAGTATTTTTAATTCCAGAGAAATTTACCTTTTTCTTTCCAAAAATTCTCCCGATGAGACTCCGTTCACATTCGGCTTTTCCTTTAACAACATCCTCTTCTTCAATAGTAACCTCTTTCTCTTCTTCAGTAGTGAGAGAGAATTTTTTCAATCGTTCCGCTAGATCTTTGTCCATCTAAAGAGATACCTCAATCTTCACAGAATCAAATGAGCCTTCCCACTAACCACCTGGACGACAATGGAATAGGGCCAACAGAAAGAAAAAGCAAAACAGAGGAAAATAAGAGAGATATGGAGGGTAAGTAAATACACAAGTTAGCAGGGAACAAGGAGGTGATAACTCAACCACAAGAAACGTTATACTCAGTTCATAAATGCCAACCAACCCAACATAAATCCTATTGAATACTATTAGTCATAAATGCAAACACACAGATCCACCAAAAGGAAAAAGAAGAAGAAAAGTCAGAGAGTAAAAATAATGCAAGATGGTTAAAAAAATATATTTTTTGTAAATCATGGTCATACATTCCATGTGTAAATGCGTGATCAAACAAACTTGAAAACAAACATTACAAATCATTAATGGTCGACACTTGGACTCCACCGAAGAGACAAGAATATTCCATAAGGAAAAATCCAAGAATGAAAGGAGGGGACCGAAGGTAGGCGGCTGAACTCACAAAGCAAAGACAAAGAAGAAAACTAGGTTCTCACTTCTAGAGTGAGAAAATTATACACTCCAAAGGAGACTTTTGAGATTGCATTAAAAATCCTCAAGCTGAAGTTTGATTGCATCTTATATTTAAGGGTAAAGTATGAATTTACAGTTGGGAGCGAAATTACAATTGAAAGGAATACAACACATTTATTAATATTTTTTGGGGGTTGAATATTAAATATTCCTTATAAATAATTTAATATTCAAAATTATACATAGAAGAAAAATTAAAAATTTTGAGGGGAGAGCCCCCTCCTCCTTGGGTCCGCCGTTGGTAATCGTAATATTTTGATTTTTTTTTAATAAGTTGGGACTCTTGGTTGGAGGAGAGGATAAATTTCAAATAAACTCGAAAGATACTAGGGTTGAACCCTCCGATCAATACCCTTATAAAGGGTGAGTGATACCACTTGAGCTACAAGCTAGTGGTTGTAATCGCATTTTTTAAAATATATTGGAGGAGGGATAAATTTCAAAGAACCCGAAAGATATTGGGTTCAACCCTCCAATACCCTTATAAAGGATGGGCGATACCACTTGAGCTACAAGCTCGTGAATCGTAATATTTTGATAAACATAGGGGATTTTGAAATACTTTTGGTATATGAAGAGAGAAAAATGTAAGATAGAAAAAACCTAAAGATGATATTTATAATTTTCAAAAATCTCCGAATTTTGTTGTAATTAGACTGAATGGGGTTTAATTATCCCTTTATTTAAATATACGGGTGACCATTTAATTTGAGTTGTCATCTTCAATTTTGAGTTTCTAACTAAACCATATGCTCGTTTTTCAGGCAATCAAAATTAATTAAACTACCATCTCAATTCTTAGCATGCTATATTATTTCAAATTGGCCATATTATATCACAATCTTTAGTTGCTGAGTTCTTTATTTGACAGGTAATATATTTATAGTAATTACACAAATATAAAATAAGATATATAAATATCTCACATTTAAGTTTGTATTTTATATTCGAAGATGAAGCAAAAGGCATATAATGTGTTCATATTGTGATATAGGTTTGTACTTTGTACCCTTTGACTTCATTATCTTCTTTGATTTGAGTGATTATTCTTTTACGAGTTATCATGTTTAAGTGTTCAATATTTTTTGTTAAAATTTATTGGTTTTATTTAAAAAAATATTTATTTATTTCAAAATTATAAAGCATGTCTAACAAACGCTTCTAGAAAGCCAAGCTGCAGGTTTTTAAAACTCTTGGTGGAATGGGTCTCGCAGTTTTAACAATCTAAATCGTATTTAATTCGAACCATTGACATCTATATTATCGATCATACTTTGGAGTATAACACATCCACGAGCTCTTATCCTACAAATATAAATAGGGCAATTTCCACTAAATTATCACAAGAGTTGGAAGAAGAAGTCCAAATTTGTTGATCAATTTGAGTGAAAGTTACATTTCCTAAAAACTTTTGTCTTAAATGTTTTTTTAATTTACTATTTCTTACTTACTACTTATAGCCGGTGGCTCAAAAGTACACTAGCACACGCTATAAAGTATTCACATCGCCAATTGAAAGTAATGTAATTTAAATCAAGTGCAAAAACCAATTAAAATTAGATATCTATTATGCATTCTCTAGCTTAATTGCATTAAGTCTCCCTTGTTTGGAGTGTTTAGTTTCTCTCTCTAGAAAGAGAGAACCCTAGTTTTGTCTTCTTTTGTTTTGGTCCTTTCGCGCCGCTTCCATGCTTCCTTGTCCTTCGAGCTTGTTGCTTGAACCAGTTTGATGGATATCTCATTGTGGACCACTAATAACATAGTACTTTGACTGGATGACTTGATGAGCCTGTTTGTTTTTTTATTATTATTGATTATGCTTTTAATATTTTGTGCACTTGTGATTAAAAAACTGAGTAACTGTTTCATTGAATAAGCTTTTAGTGTGGGTGGGTGTCCTCATCTACCATTGTTGCTTTCTTTATTGCGTTCACATTTGTCATCTTTTCCTTCTTACTTCGTTTTACCCTGGTCCCCATTTTTGTCCTTGTATCCTTGTTTTTTGTTCATTTCCAGGTGGCATGATCTTGGCGCAATAGGAGAAGATCTGAGGGTTGTGGTTTTCCTTCAAGGATGGAATCGAGTTTGGTGGATAGACTGAAATTATTCTCCCTTTCTAATGAGGAAAATGAAGAAATAGAGTTGGAACAAAAGGA
The DNA here is from genome assembly GCA_016081115.2 of Rehmannia glutinosa. Classification (NCBI taxonomy): domain Eukaryota; kingdom Viridiplantae; phylum Streptophyta; class Magnoliopsida; order Lamiales; family Orobanchaceae; genus Rehmannia; species Rehmannia glutinosa. Next base: position 75,561 of record JABTTQ020002725.1, on the reverse strand, counting down.
TATTGTGTTCAGTAAAGCCGAGTGTGATAAAAGCCTTATTGGGAGGATTTTTGGGTCTAAAAAAATCAATTTTTTCGGATTTAAGAACACGATTCACAATATTTGGCATACTAAAGATCCCTTCACAGTTTGTGAAATTGGAGATAACTTGTTCCAATTTGTATTCTCAACCCAAGAAGATAAAATCAGAGTGCGAAGCGGCAAGACGTGGAGTTTCGATAGCCAATATCTAATATTACGGGATTGGTCTGAGGATATTGTTTCTAACACTGAAGCTTTCCAATCCGTGGAACTGTGGGTGCAGTTATGGAACATTCCATTTCATTGGTTGAGTGTGGAAACTGGGAGGAAAATTGGGTCGAAATTTGGAAAGTTGACGGACATTGTTATTCCCGAAACCGGTAGCTGTAGAGGAAAATTCATTAGGATTCATGTGGAAATATCTCTTGATAAGCCTTTACTGAGGGAACGAACATTAAGCTTGATAATGTGTCTTGTTGGGTGGATTTCCGGTACGAAAATTTACAGAGTTTCTGTTTTTATTGTGGGCGGATTGGGCACACAGAGAGGGGATGTCAGTCGAGGAAAGTTGATATTGAGTTCGATAGGTTGAATTTGGGTCAGTTCGGTGAATGGATACGGGCATCAGACCTGGGTGCCTTTAAACCTCCTGTTAAGACCCCTAAGGCCACTACGGGGAGTGAGAATGTGGCTCAACAAACAGAGGATAAGGGAAATACTAAGAATGTTCTTGGCCAGAATTGTGAAGGTCATTGTAAGGAAGGCATGGAGAATCTTGTTCTCTCTGAGAAATTGCAGATGAACGAGACAAGTACATCCTCTAAACCTCTGAATCCTGTGTTTAATTTCAGTAATTTTGCCCAGGTTGCATCAGTGATCAAAGTAGGGGATACATTACAAAGGGATTCTGGAATCAGAGTAGGTGAGAATAAGGAGAATGAAGTGCTTGTTGACTCCTCTATGGGTGAGTGGAATATTAGCCAAGATCAGGGGCTGAGAAGTCCTCTTAGGGAGATCAGTAACTGTGAATCAGTGGAAGAGGTGAATACTCTAAGGAATCCAATCAAACAGGAGAGGAAAATTGTTAAGAAATACGGGGGAAAGGTCCCACACCAAGACCTATGGAAATCATGGAACAGACAGAAAGTGAGAAAGGTGGAATCAAAAGAAACTTCAATTTGATTGTCGACTGTCAGGATGGGACACAGAGTGAAGCTAAGAAGCTGAAAATTCTAGAGGGAGCCAAAAAACTAGTGGTTTGTCGGAAAAGGTGGAGGTGGCCAGCCTTGAATGGGCCCAAATTTATAAATGAAGATTTGTGTATGGAATTGTAGAGGATTGGGAGGACCCTCTACAATTTCTCAACTTAAGGAATCATTTCGATTCCATCTCCCGGATTTAGTCTTTTTATGTGAATCAAAAAGAAAAAAATTCATTTCAACTGTTTGCAAAAATTGAGAATTAATGAGAGGTGGCTTTGTGTGGATCCTATTGGTTTGAGTGGGGGCTATTTCTGTTTTGGTCCCCTAAAATTATAATCATCAGTTCTCACAGTAACCAATTCTGTTTGGAAATTGAATTTCGTTTTGAGAATCTTCTGATATTTTGTGGGCGGTTTTTGTGTATGCTAGTACTGATAGAGCAGTCAGAAGAGATCAATGGCGTTCCTTGACTTGGCTAAAACTAAATGGGGAAATCTTTGGACAATGGGAGGGGACTTTAATGATATTCTTGACATTGAGGAGAGAAAAGGGTGGTAGGCCTAGAAGTGTGTCCAGTTGTGGGGATTTCAAGGATTTCATTGCGAACATGGGTATGGGCGAAATTCAGTTCAAAGGGCATCCTTTCACTTGGGCTAATAACAGGGAGGGTGAAGGTTTCGTGGAGGAGCGTATTGATAGATTCTTTGGATCCCCTGCGTGGTTGGTTAAATTCCCTGAATCTTGTGTGCATCATATTGAACGTCAATCCTCGACCATTTTCTCTTGCTCTTGAGACGATATTCCAAAATTTATTGGGAAAAAACATTTCACCTTTGATTCTAGATGGCTTCAATGGGATGGCATTGATTTGGTTATTGATCAAGCTTGGAACTCGATATTCGTGGTACGGCTTTATACCAATTTCAACGAGAAAATTGGGCTTTGCGACTTGCTCTAATTAATTGGAGTAAGAGTAAGAGGACCAATCTGCAGTGATTATCGATAGGTGTAAAGCTAGATTGTCGGAAATTAGGATGGCGGGTTCTCGATAAGTGGTGAGTGGTGTAATCCGAAGGAGTTCTTGATAAAGCATACGAGGAAGAGGAGGGCTATTGAGTCAAAAGGCGAAAATAAATGGCTTAAAGATGGTGATAAGAATTCTAAATTTTTTCATGCAACCACCTTGCAAAGGAGAAAGTTTAATTGCATTGAGAATCTCATTAGGGAAGATGGGGTGGTGCGCAGAATAAAGATGAGATTGAGGAGAGATTTACGATTTTTACCAAAAATTGTTTGATCTTCTAATCCAAACAAGATCCCACCATTCTTGAAGGGATACCGCAAGTCATCTCAACTTCTATGAACCGGATCATGACCACCTGCTTTTGAGACTTGGAAATCAAAAAGCTTTGTTTGATCTCGGCCTAATAAAGCTCAGGGTTTGGATGGTATGAATCCTTTTTTCAACACTTTTGGCATATTATCTCTTTTAAGATGTGTGATCTTTGTTAAAAGAGTTTTTTCATTCTAACAAGATCTTTGAAAAGTATTAATCACACTTGTTATCACCCTTATTCCTAAAATTAAAAATCCAACAACTATGGCTCATTTTCGTCTATTAGTTTGTGTGGGGTGATTTACAAGGTGATTTCCAAAATTCTAGTGGACCGTATGAAGCCTCGCCTTTCCCTTTGCATTAGTGAAAATCAATCCGCTTTCATTCCGGCAGCGGATCATTGATAACGTTGTTCTTACCCATGAGTGCATTCATTTCATTAAAAGCATTAGAACCGGTAAAAAGCATTTATGGCTCTCAAGTTGGATATGTCAAAGGCATGATAGAGTGGAATGGAGATTTCTAGTTTACGTGCTTTTTAAAATGGGTTTTGATTGCGTGTTTGTCAATTGGATTTTCAAATGTATCACCATCTTCTTTTTCTTTCAATGTCAATGGTCAAGTGTCTGGTTATTGTGTTCCATCTGAGGAATTAGACAAAGCGATCCTCTTTCCCCTACCTTTTCATCTTGCTTTCTCAAGTTTTGTCTAACCTAATCATGTCGAATCTCAAAGATGTGGTCTTTTTTCAGGGGGATTAAAATCGGTAGGCATTGTCTGTGTTGACTCATTTGTTTTTTGCGAGATGATTCAATTCTTTTACTGTGAAGCTTCTCCCTTCAAGCCCTTAGTGTTCGTTCCATTTTGGATAGGTTTTGTCGGGCTTGGTCAACAAGTTAATCTTGAAAAATCCTCTGTTTTGTTTAGCAAAAATATTTCGATAGGGCTAAAATCGATATCTGTCTTCTTTTGGATGGTATTATCGAGCATCGCAAGCTGTACTTAGGTCTTCCAATGGTGATAGGTAAATCCAAAAAGAAATTTTTCACTTCGTTATTGAGAGTGTTCGGAAGAGGGTCAATAATTGGTGTAACAATTTTTCACAAATCTTTGGTAAAGAGGTGCTTTTGAAGGTCGTCATCAATGCCATTCCAAATTACGTTATGTCTTGTTTCAAATTATCTCCCACATTTGTAAAGAAATCAAGAAAATATCTTCTAAATTTTGGTGGGGAACTTCTTGTCTTTGGGGTAAGAAGATTTCTGGATGGCTTGGAATAAAATGTCTCTTCCTAAAAATAAGGGCGGTTTGGGCTTTCAAGATATTAGTCCTGTTTAATGATGCTTTAATTGCCAAACAATTATGGAGGTTGATGGTGCAGCCTAATTCTCTTCTAAGTCGAGTGTTAAAGGCTAAATATTTTGCTAAAGGGGGGCTGCTTGCTTGTGCTCCTAAGAGTGGAGATTCATGGCTTTGGAAAAGTCGCTCAAGTCCAAAAAACATTGTCTCTTGCCTTAGATACCAACTTGGAAATGGTAAGGCTATTAGAATTTGGGAAGTCCTTGGCTTCCTAATTCTCCCGCCTTCAAACCGATTAGCACTAAGCCACCGACGTGATTTAATTTGGGCTAATGAGTTTATCTGTGACAAGGGCAATGGAAAAGAATGGGATAAAGATCTCCGACTAAATTCATGTGTTTGGAGGATGTTTCTAATATCTTGCGGTGAAAATTTCACGAGGAGTTTAATGATCAATGGATCCTCGAATCGGGGAGAAGAAGGGCCATTTTTCTCGTTAATTCGGCTTATAAAAACTGATTCAAATCAAGCAAATGGGGGAGGAGGATTGGCACGAACCCACTCGAGCTCCTGTTCAAGAGCAGCAAACAATTGGGGAAAATGCTTTGAATCTTGATTAAAAATAAATTGAAACATTTCTTGTGGAAGGTACTTAATAACCGCATCCCCACCGTTTGGCCGTCCTAAAAAAGAGGTATGGAAATTGATCCCAGTGTCCTATGTGTGGGGATGAGGTTGAGACTATAGAGCACTTATTTTTTCAATGTGAAAGAGCACAATTTATTTGGAAAACTCGCTCTGTTCAAAGGGTTCAATACTTTATCTTCTCGATTTTTGTATTAAGAATTGGTGGCGGATGTCCGTGATGTGAAGAGGGACTCTTTTGCACAAGATAGAATGGAATTATCTCGTATATATTTTATGGTGGCTCGGAAAAACAAAAACATCCGGATTTTTCATAAAACTAGATGGGAGTCTTTGGGAAGTGGTAAAGAGTCATTGCTTCATGAATGGCAAGAATACTTGCATTTTTGGGAGTAGCATTGAGATGGACAGAGGGCGCAATTCAATTCTTTTGGGGGAAAATCCGGGAACAAGTCATGTGAAGTAGGACACCTTAATGTGGTGATTAGTCTTATCACCGACTTGGAAAAAGAACAACAATTGGAGGTGTTTTTTTGAGGATTGAGGTAAGATTTCTAGAGCTTTGTTTACTTCTAGGAGACCATTCGGTCTCCAAAGTGGAAGCATGTTTGACAGAATCGACCGGCCTTGTGTGTTATGGATCATGTGAAGACAAAAAGTGTTGATATATTGATAGATGATAAGGATATCGTTTGTAGACTCACAAACCATTGCGATTTCTCGAAGGAAGGGGCAAAGATAGCAAGACATCTACCTATTATGCTTCCTTTTTGATCATATTAATTTCAAGATTCAAGATGTGAAATGGACTCGCTAAATGTAATAGATTAGCGAGTCTTGCTTTTGTTGGTGTTTCAAATTTGAGTTGGTTCGACCAATTCCCGAGTGGCTAGTATGTTAGCTTTCTTGGTCTTTTAGCCTTTGTTGGCTACGATTTAGTTGTATTGTTCTCATTTGGAGTTTTGATTAATACAAAATTATCGTTCGAAAAAAAAAAAAGCTTAATTGCATTAAAAACAGTTTTGAATGGGCCAGAGTCCAAAAACAATAATTGGGCTGAAAATATACTAAGCCTCTTATTTCAAGTCCACACACTAACAAGATAATAGTAGTATTCTTACATGTCCAATTAAAAGAATGTAACTCACAAAAGTCTTGTTTGAATTTACTGTGAAAATTGATTAACATACATATCTTTATCGTATTTTCTACGAAGTGTCCTAATGGGCCAAGTCTTAGGAAATAAATTGGGCTGGGAAAATACAAAGCCCAAGTGATGAAATAACAGTAGTTCACTCCAAATGATTTCCCACAATATTAATTTTTTCGTATAGTATTTCTCTGTAAAACAATTTCTAGACTAGTACAATTATAAAAAGAATAGCTGTTTTTTATATGATTAAAGAGATGTAAATTGAAGGTCTTGTATGGTTATGTTTCACTTGATCATTTACGCTTTAGTGTTGGAAAGTGGATTTTGAGAATTTATTGATTTTCGTGTGAACACCTAATTATGTTTGGATGAGAGAGTGAGAATGAGTTTTATGTAGGTTCGGAAATGAGTTACTAATTCGTTGAGTAGTTTTGAAGTAGTATTTTAAGTATATAATAAGTTGAAAAGTTGATAGTGGTTGAATATTTTAATTGAATATATATAATATTATGTTTGTAAGATTGTAGGTTGTGGGTCTCATTAGATAGATATAATTAAAAAGTAGTAATATTTTAAGTAGATAAGTTGGTAATATAGGGTTCCACATATATAATTGGATTAAAAATGAGAATATTGATTGATGAGTGATGTAGTATAGTGTATATGGTTGAAAGTTCAAATTGTAGGTTTGAGATGTTTTATGTGAAAATAAAAAGTGGAAATGATGATTTATTGGAAATTTATAAACAAATGAGATTTCATTTTTATAAATAGTTGGAAATTGTGAAATTAGTCTTGGAAACATAAACAAACAAGGTCGAAAATTCTCTTAATCAATTATTCCATTTCTATAATTTTTGTGCATTTCTAATGTGGTTAGAAATTGGCTCATTCCAATTGGGCTCCCCTGGTTGAATCCTTGTGAGGCTTTTGTTAAGAAATGTAATATAGATATTTGAAAGTGAGAGAGTAGATAAAATGAATTAGTTTCTTAAATATACAATCAATATGCATTTATAAATTTAAATATATAATAAAATATTAAAACGAAAGATGAAAAGTCAGAAACTGACGAATGAAGACTGATATTCATTGCAAATTAGTTATGTATGTGGCTCCTCCAGTCTTTATCAACTTATGTATGCATAAATGAGACCAAAATCTGTCTCGTGAGGATTGGGCTAGAAATTACTATTTTATTCTCACTTATGGTCAAAATAATGGTGTCTTTCAATTCGAGTCACCCGCCACTCGTCCTCTGTCGATCACGATCACCTTAGACACGTAATCTCTCTACATTTACAGTAGTTAGTACGGTCTAGGAAAGTCAATTCTATATATATGATCAATATTGTAAAAATAGGACTGGATGATTATATCTAAATCGGTTAAAAAAATCTTGGCCCAAAATCGAGCTTAAGTGCCCGACTTAGGCAATCAAGTACTTGCCAAAAGTATGTTAAAATAAAAATAGTATTGTTTTTAAGCGCCCTAGGCCAAGGGCGGGCTACCACCTCATTATGGTACGTTTCGTTTTTGAACCTATATATACGATGATGAAAATCAAATACTGAACTCATTAAAACTCTTTGACTTCGCTTCTCTTTTCTCAATAACTTCACAATCTGTGACCGACTTAAACATTGAATGATCTCTTAGTTGGGATCATCCCAACTAGCTATACTTTTGTTGTATTTCGGACCTCTCCCAAGTTAAAGTACTTAGGCTCTTGGTAAGGCAATTCAAATTGAGGTATACTAATTCACACCCAAATCAGTTAGACGTGTATGTCGAGCTCAGTTAGACGCATATGTAGAGTTGTCAATTTTGCCCGACACGGTAAAATGACTGGTTGTGTTGTATTTCTTAGGCCTAAAATGAGTCGGACTTTTTTTGGCCCGGTCCATTAGGCCTGGAAAATTGTGCCGGACCAGTTTCTCCTTTGTATTTTCATGGGTTAAACTTCAAAAATAGCGGCCTGATTATTATTTGGTCCGATCCAACCCATTTGACACCTCTACGCATATGTAGTAACGGTGGCAGACAATTGGTGCAACTAGGTGTGCACGGTCCATTCGATCTGAGATTTAGAAATTTCCGAACTGTCCCAAGTTCGGAGATCACAAAATTAAATCTCTACAGAACCAACCAAAAAAAAAATCTCCCAGACGAACCGTCCCGAAAGTTCTCGCGGTTCGATCTGGATAGATCTTCTAATGGGGCGGTGCAGAACGGATCGGGGCGGTTCGGAGAAACGAGATTCAAATATTTCACAAATAAAACACACAAAAAAGGTAAAAAGAAAAACCAAAGATAAAAATCATTAAACGGATATACTTTCAATCTTTTTTTTTTTTAATGCGATTTCAAAAATACATACTAAAACTATTAGTACTATATGAGTTTAACTTTTTGATATTCTATATTTAACTTAAACATAAAAATTCTTTAATTTATATTTAAGTGTTAAATTTTTAATATTGTAATTTTAAATCTTTCTTTCATGATATAGATTATAGACTATATATATTACGTATTAGTTTAATATCAATTTAACTTTTAAATCGTTTTTATCTAATTTATAGTTAAAAGTATTAATTTTTCTTTTTGGATTTTAACATAATATGTTTCAGATATTATTTTATTCGTAATAGTAGTAAAAGTGTAGAATCTCAATGAATGACAAATTTAGTAGCCTCTATTACACAATAATATTCTATAATCTTGCCATATTGCCATGGGCTCTTGACTTAGGAAAAATATAATTGACTAATAACTTTGATAAACTAATATGAAACAAAAATCTATACTCTCAATGTCTTAATTTCTTGGCTAGATGATTACTATAATTTATGTGCAATGTACTAATCATTTAACTAATTTTAATTCAATTAATTTTCTTGATTGGAGGATGAGTCTAGTTATGATCATTAATAAGTAAAATATCATCAAATTTAAACATTTTATACGATCAAATATGATTTTATAATTTTATTTATTGGTTCATTTAAATAAACTAATATGAGTATATGACATAACTATTAGTGAATTAAATATATATTCAATTATTCATTTGATGTATTGATAAAATATGCCAAATTTCTAATTTGATAATTTTTAGTATTATATAATATTGAATTTCAAAGGAATGTTTAGTTAACAAAATATCAAAATATAAATAAGATAAATATTATATATGTATATAAAAATTATTTTAAAATTGGTTCTAGTTTCGGATATTCGGTTCGACGGTTTTGGTATGGTTCGATACGGTTCTCGTGACGGATATTTGAAAAATCTCCAACCGCATACCATGTAAATTTTTGGGACGGTTCGGTTCGGATAATGTCAAAAAGTCAACGGAGAATTTCGGTTTGGATATTTTTTGGTTCGCATATCGGTTCGGATTCTGATCTCCAAATCCCGTGATACCCCTAGGTGCAACACCCGAATTTATGGCACCTAAATTTCATTATTGTAGCAATAATGACCAATAGGTACACACGCTAATACCTAAATAATTTCCGCGTTTTTTCAAAAATAAAATAATAATAATTTCCGCGTAAGACAAAATATATTTAGTTGAAGTCAACTAAGTTTAACTCTCTATATTCATTTTAATGTTGTACTTACTAAAAAGTAAAACAAACCTGCAGTTTAACACAACCATAGTATACAAGTTACCACTATAGTTGATAATGAGGTTTAGACATGGGCCCCATTTATTAATGATGATTTATCATCTATGTCCTTATAGACAATAAATGTTTGTTGATGGTTGATCCGAAAATTATTAATTTGATCCGTGGAATATATGCAATCTTACTATTCATAGTTTGGATTAACTTCGCGATTTTTAAGTCGATATATTTTCCTTTAATATTTTTTTCTTTTTTGATGAATTGATTTTCTTAACATGAAAACTAAATCATATCGATTTTTTAAGTTAGAAAAGTGATGATATGTATTTAACTCTGAATCAATTAAAATTGCCTTTGAGCTTTATAATCAAATCACTGTTTTAAAAATTCCGCTTTTAGCTTTTGTCTATATACCGCCTAGCTAGGGTTAGGCACTTTTGGCCGTCTTCATTTTTTTTTTTTTTTTTTCGATTAAGCTCATTCCGATCCTATTTATGCCCCATCCAATTTTGCTCGACTCGCTTAAGCGTTAGGCCCTCGATGCATTAGATGTTAACACTTTTTAAAACATTAAATCAAAAGCATATTGTATGAAGTATGAACACACTTATTGAAATTGAATAGATATTTATTTTTGAGTTAATTCGAAGTTAAACAATTAATTTCAATTTTTTTCAATATCTAAATGCTATTATACGTTAATTATTAAAAGAAAATAGTTTTTGCCCTAATTATTTTCTAAAAAATGTTAAAGGAAATGTTTGGGTACCAAAAATTCTCATTTTTGTCCTACTGGAAAAAAATTTTATCCCAAAATATAATTATTTTTGGAAATTTCAAAACAATTAACTCATTTTAACTATTTTCTCCCACCAATCACTTTTATAGATCTACTCATTTTTCCAAAACAATCATCAAACCTAATCATTGTTACACATGTTTCCACAAATTTCAGTATTCACTTATTGCATATTTGTCACTTTCTTCTCCTTTATGTTTTTTTTTTTTCTTTTCTTTTATGAACACATGATCAAAGATCAATCACACAGCTCATTTCTAAGTATCAAAGATGCTGTCTTTTTCACCGGACTCTCATCCTTAAAATTTCTCACTCATTCTCTCTCTTTTATCTCTCTCTCTCTCTCTCTCTCTCTCTCTCACACACACACACACACACAAAATCAAGCATTTTCAGCTCATCTCCACCTTGAGATGCCCTCATCCCCAATCTTTCAGAAAATAATTCAAGAAACAACAATCACAGCTATATTTTTCAATAGAGAACCAAAAAAAACCACAAGACTTGAAAAAGATTGAATCTTTACAGTATTCTTGTATTTGTACTTGTTCTAGCTGAACTACAGTATAGTTCATGGACTCCAAGTCCTTAAGATTCATAACCCACCAACCATTTTTCTCCGCCGTCCGATCTGATGATCTTGAGACCCTCAAGAACCTCATCCAGAATGAAGGGTCTGACCCATCTTCTCTGATGGCCCTTCAAAATGAGGACAAGGCAACTGCCCTGTACATAGCCGCAGAGAATAATTTCCATGAGACTTTCATCTATTTGCTGAGTTTCTGCGATTTGCAGACCGTTATGATGAGGGCCAAATCAGATATGGATGCCTTTCAAGTTGCAGCAGCAAGGGGACACCTAGGTATAACTCGTAATATCTTTCAATTTTAATCAGTGGGTCATTGGTTATTTCCTGTTTATTTTCTTTCTTGTGCAATTGTGGATTTAATTTCAGTTTTGTTGTCTCTGTTGTAAAAATCTCCACCTAGCTTCGATTAGTCTCGGCATAGGCGCTAGGCTCCCCTTGTCTGCCTACATTTTTTTCCGATTAGGCCCCGCCTAACCCGTCAAGGCTCTGCCTAGGCGCTAGGCCCTAGCCCGCCGCTTTTACAACACTGTTTGTTGTTGATATGATTTATTGATATTGCCAATTTGGTTGTAGGAGGTTTTTTGAATTTATTGATAACCTAAAGTTGTGCATAATTCGATTTTCTGGTAGCTCTCAGATGTCAAATTACTTATAGTTATTTTTAAAGTGTATTGTAGCTAGCTTAATTAATGTAATATATGTGAGACAGTGCTTCTTAGTTAAAATAGGTAGTATAGCAGTACATGGCTCTGTTATTAGGATTACGATTTTTGAGGTTGTGGGAAACTGAAGAAGAAAGAGGATAGAAGGGATTTTTCATGCAATGGAGATGTTCCGTTGATGGTTGGGCAGCATAAGTGAACGATGAACATGTTATATTGCTAATTTGAGATCAAGACGTTCTGTTGTACGCTTGAATAAATATTTTGTTTTTTTTGTCGGATTGAAGGTTGATTTTGTTGTGAATGGTGGCAAGATGGCAATATAAATAGATGAAGAGAAATTCTGTTGTAGGCTTTGATAAAATGACAAGGGCACTTGTGGATAATGAATGAGAATTATTTCGGTTACATTTAAGTGAACAACCCTACTGAGTTCTGGTAGAAATTTACGAAATCTTGCATTAGTGCTTGATTAAGTTTCAATTTTTATGCGAGCCTGTACAAGGTTAATATATATCGTACCATCTATAATCTCGTCACTGAACTATTTATCCTGATTTCTTCTCCATCCAGAAATTGTGAAGGAGCTTCTAAGTAAATGGCCTGAGCTTTGTAGAGTGTGCAACTCTTCAAACACGAGCCCTCTTTATTCAGCGGCCGCCCAGAATCATGTAGATGTAGTAAACGCCATATTAGATGCAGATGTGAGCTCAGTGAGAATTGTAAGGAAAACGGGAAAACTGCATTGCACACAACGGCAAGATATGGCCAACTGAATATTGTAAAAGCACTTATTGAAAGGGATCCGAGAATTATCCCCATCAAAGATAAGAAGGGCCAAACTGCTCTGCATATGGCTGTCAAAGGTCAGGATACGTCTGTGGTTGATGAATTATTGGAAGCTGATCATTCGATACTAAATGAACGTGACAAGAAAGGGAATACTGCTTTGCATATAGCCACACGGAAAACCGTTCTCAGGTAATATATTCAGTGATGTGTTACTTTGAGGGATGAAATTCGCTCTTCTGCTTTTCGTGCTTTGTGTTTATTATTCTTTTATCAATTTTCTTCTTTCATAATCTTTAGAATAACCGCATCTCCACTTACACCCAAAAAAAAACATTATGCTTAACATCTCATTTAAATCTTGAAAGCGGATTTTCCTTGCAATTTTATTAAGGGGTGTTTGTAAAAACTTCTCGCTTTAAGAAGAAGTGATTTATTGTAGCGAAGCAAAAGTAGTTGAGAATCGACGTTGGAGTGTTTACAAATATAATCAGAAGTTCAGAATCATAAAGTGTTTGATGAAAAAGTTATAAAAGTGCTTATTTGATTATAAAAGTCAAACCAAAAACAAAATCAGAAATCTAAACCATTATCTGCCTATTTTTAGATTCTGATTAAATAAAACAGAATTAGAAGCAAAAGTTTGGTTTTGCAAACACTAATGAGACAAAATTAAGCTCTAAACACTAAAGCACTAAAGCAGGCATGACGCATGATACTAAGAGACTGAAGAGTTCATATATAAACTTTTGCTATTTAGGGGCTTAAGAATGGTATACTTATACATGCTCCTCTCTGGTTTTTAAATTTTGTGTACGATTACATAAATAATTGGTAATATACATATGTGTCCTACTCAAACACTAAAAGGGGATAGGGTTATAGACTTGCAGAAACGCAGCTACAACAATGGACCGTAGCAGTTAGAGGGAACCAAACTAGTAAGGGTTAAGTTTTACTAGATTAGCAATTGTAGGATTGTCAATTTACTAGCATTAGTTTTTGTACAAGTATTAGGGTTCACATTCTACCAACACATAATAATATTGGATCGTTTACGCTAATTTTATTCTTGATTCGATTTTACTCTTTGAATAACCATGAAACAGGTTCTGCTTCAGTAAACATGATAAGAATGAGGGAAAAATACTGGAAATAGGGATAATTACAAAACAAAACCTGAGGTCCAAGCTATTTACAAAAAAACTCAGAGATGTTTCAAAATAACAAATTTCCCCTCAAGTTTAATGATGTCTTAAATTTAAGGGGATAACTGTTAACATTTTTTATAGATATCAGGGGATTTTGAAATACTTTTTGCTTATAAAAGGGGAAAATGTGATACGAAATCAAACCTCATTTTTGCAATTTTTCTCTGGATTTTTTGTAATCAGCTTGAACCTCAGGTTTTTTTGTAATTATCCCCTGGAAATATCTCTAAAAACTGTACACTGAAGGGAAAGTATGTAATCATATTCTTAGAAAAGTCTATATTATTTTTTTCTTTTTGACTGTAAAAGTTGTGAAGTGTGTCAGTGTATTGTAAAGCAATACTTATCATGAATATTTCGTTTTCCTCATCATTCTTACCACTCTTGTAATTGTCTCTCCGTTCAGATAGTCACCCTATTGTTGACATATCGATCCATTGACGCCAACGCCATTAACAACCAACGCGAAACCGCGATGGACATAGCCGATAAACTCCAATACGGCACACCAGCTCTCGAAATCACCGAAGCTCTCACCGGCCGGCGCCAAACACGCGAGACACGTCGGTCAAATCGACGAAGCAATGGAACTCAAACGAACCGTGAGCGACATTAAGCACGAAGTACAATCCCAACTCATACAAAAAACGAGAAAACTCAGAGACGAGTTTCCGGCATAGCAAAAAGAACTCCGAAAGATCCACCGAGAAGCCGTCCAAAACACAATTAATTCCGTCACAGTTGTAGCTGTTCTTGTCGCCTCGATCGCTTTTCTCGCGTTATTCAACTTGCCCGGTCAATATCTGACCGACGGGACAGAAGCTGGAAAAGCGTTTATTGCCAACATGATCGCGTTTCGTGTTTTCTGTCTTTTAGACGCAACGGCCCTTTTCATATCTCTTTCTGTCGCCGTCGTTCAGATTACGTTGGTTGCTTGGGATACAAGAGCTCAAAAACAGGTCGTCTCTGTGGTGAACAAGCTTATGTGGGCTGCTTGTATTAGCACGTGTGGGGCGTTTTTGTCAATATCGTTCGTTGTTGTTGGCAAGAATAGTTCTTGGATTGCTACGACGATAACTGCATTGGGTGCGCCTATTCTTGTCGGGACTCTGATTAGTTTGTGCTACTTTGTTTTCAGACAGCATTTCGGGATTTTCGTAGTGATTCTCAGAGACGCATCAGACGGGCGAGTGGGAGTAAATCTTTTTCGTGGTCTTATTCTGCGAATATTTCGGACTTGGATGATTATAACTCTGATGAGAAAATTTACGCATTGTGAGATCGTGTTCGTGGCTGGCTTGAGTTGCAGAACTGAGTTTCGGAGTAACGGAAAAAATGTGTTTTCCTAGATGTACTTGGAAATGGAGATCTTTCAAGGGCTATTATAGTATATTAGTATGTAGGGATAATTACAAAAACACCCCTGAGGTTTGAGCTAATTACAAAAAAAACCCAGAGTTCTTTGAAAATTACAAAAACACCCTTGAGGTTTGATTCTGTCTTATATTTTTTCCGGTGATTTTCAAAACCATTTCAAAAAACCCCGATATTTACAAAAATATTACATTTACCCCCCTTAAATTTAAGACAAACGGAAACCTGAAGGGATTTTTTGTAATTTTGAAACATCTCTGTGTTTTTTTGTAATTAACCCAAACCTCGGGGGTGTTTTTGTAATTATCCCTAGTATGTATGTTTTTTTTACCTTGTCTCCTGTTAGCCAAATTTGTAGATATGGTACATAAGTGCAATGGTGCCAGATATTGATAGGCATAATGTGCATTGCGAAAATATTACAGTTTCTGCATTTGCATATATGGAAACGTGATGCGTTGTTGGTTTTTTGTTCTTCAGATTTGTCGAATTTGTGTAACAAATCCATGGTTTGATATCATGATGAACAAAAATTCATTGGCATGACTGCTTCTAGGTGTTTCAAGCCTAGAAGATGATAAAACCTCGATGAGTTTATAGCTTTTAAGTCTAGTAGATGTTTTTTCGCTATGTTATATAATTTAGGATGAATTACAATAATAATCTCACAAGTTTAACCTAACTAATACACCCTTAAGAGTATCTCTAAGAGATTGTTATATCTTCAATTTGGAACAAAAACTTGTACTATACTGTGCCAAAACCTGTCAATTTTGAAGATGTGAGCAGGTTTTGCGAAAATAAGCGACAAATGTAGCTGCGCTAAGTTTTTTTTTTTTTTTTGTTTTAAATTAATGATTTTAATGTAGGAAAATATGCACTATAGAATATTATGGAATATTCGATTTAAGTGTAGAATTTATCGCAAACCTGTTGGAGATGGAGTGCGATTTTTTGCACCAAAAATAGTTAGAATCTGCATAAATAGTCTGTTGTTGGAGATGGTCTAAGGCATCATGAACATCCCCAAGGTTTGTAAAACCGACGCTTAACAATTACCTTATAAATAGGTATAATTTGTAGAATAGAGACAAATAATGAAATATTTGTAGTCTGAAAGATAAATGAAATTCTTTTCATAACTAGACTGGACTTCAAGGATATTTTTGTAATCGATCCTGTATTTTATTAGTTTTAAGGTTCGCTTTTCTTTTGGAGCTACTGCTAATGGCCTAATAGGACATATCTGCCTTCTTAAGATAGTTCCTGAAGTTGATTTTTTCTCAACCATCCATTTCAAGCAATGTTGTAAAAACGCCAGCGGAAATCAGGCCTAGCGCCTGACGGGGTTAGGCGGGGGACATGGCGAGATTAAGCGGGTCTAATTGGAAAAAAAATCGTAAACGGACAAGAGGAACCTAACGCCTGCGGGGGGATTTTTACAACCGAGTTTCCAAGATTGTTTCCCTAAACCAAAACAGATACCAACCTGTTTGATGTTCATTTTTACCTCAATGATATTTTAGCTCCCTGGGATATTGATGAAAATATAATCATTCATCCAAATATTATGTATCTGATACAAAAAAAAAAGTGCTTTTGCTTGCTCAATCTCAATAATCTTTGAATTGCCATATAAAGTCAGATATACCTAATGAGAGCAAGAAAAACAAAGAGCCTAGCAAAATAGAGAGAAGGTGCACAAATTATACATTTATTACACTGATGATGTAGCAGATGAATTATGATTCATAAATAAATTATAGAAACAAACTCAGTACACAGCCTAAGCTCAATATCTCTATCTTTGCCCCCATATGGTTTTTCAATAAAAACAACAGAACCACATGGGCACATACATCTTCGAAACAAAAAAAGAATATGCTTGGCAACATCCAAGCATGCTAATCAAACTCCACTGCCCACCAATCCCAAATCCGTACCGTTCAATTCAAGAAGCTACAGGAATATACAATTTACAAATTATTTTTACCAAATCTCACTGGGCTGGAATACTGAGATCGCTGTATAATTATATCCAAGAAATAGAGCCAACCAATTAAAGCTGTAATTGCCCAGGACTTCTGCGTGAAGATCTTGAAGGAGGTCTACTGTTCATGTCTGGCGCGGGCAAAGGCTGTTTTGATTCTTCTGGTCTTTGAATTTCCTGAATGGGTGTATCGATGCAACACAGGGTTACATTTTTTGCAGGGTTAAGATCAACTTTGTATATATAGCAACTGTAACGCAAAATCTGATATTTTTTACTGGAGGAAAAATGAGTAAATGGTAATTAAAAGGTTAAAACAACCAATCAAAGTAATTAATCTCCTTGCTTGGCTCAAATCCACAGTTACCTAAATTTTCAGATTCGCGTCAACAGTGCATTGATTGAATAAGTACAATATTATAATCAAGTTTATATAAAAATGCATTTCAACTCAAAGTCAAATATGATGCAATGTACTAGTACCGCCTAAAATATTAGTTGAAGTGCACAATCAGAGAAGCAAATCTATTTTTCCACTCTATTTCTTCATCAAACACCACCGCATACAAAATCTTAAACGAAAACCAAAGTTAACTAGTTTAAATAAACAATCACAAACCTTTGCAGATGAAGTAGAACTATAACGAGCTAGTGCCTGTGTCTTGGAATGCACTCGATGCCGCTCCTGAACTTGCTGAAATTGCTGCAGCCATGAAACAAAGTTTATTCCGTTATGCACATCCCGTTGATCTTCACTCATATCACCATCCTCCAAAATTTGTAATTCATTAAAGTCATTTGATTCCGAAAAAGCATGTCCTGATGACAGTCGCTTGAATTGTTCACCACTGAAGGAATATGAAGGTACGGTCTTTAACCGAGTCCGGAGAATCTTGAATGCTACACTTTGCTGCATGAATAAGTAAAAAGGAACTAAGTACGATAACAACTAACTTCAATGAACTTTTCCTTCACACAGAAATGAAGTACATAGTTCTGTGTGTGTAACGTTGCGTAATATCTCCAGTAATAAACTTTTTCAGAAATATACTCTCTCCCCTTTTCATTTCTCTTCTTTTCCTTTTGAAAACTTCCAAATTAAATAGATAAGAGTTCTCAATTTTCTAGTCAACACATACAAATGAAATCCAAATGCTTCAAAATTTATTTTGGGCACACAGTTGCTGCAGACCCAGTGAACTGAAATACAAAAACCTTTAGAGTTTGGTTGGCTTTCAAGCCTCAACTAGTCAATAGCAGGCGTATGCAAAATACATTTTTTGGTAGACTGGAGTCGAATTTGTCCTCTTGAAATGGAAGGGGAGATATAAGTCCAAGTAGAACTGTGTACAAGTCAGTAATTCACGCTTCTCTTTTTCTCTCATTCATCTCAATCACTAATCTTTTTTCTCTGGCTAATCTCCCACATAATTATTGCCGATACATGACAATTTATGACTTCACAAAGAGTTGCATCTATAAGCAATACTAAAGTATTCCTCTCAAGAAAACCTTAATCACCAAAGTTATCAATTTCATAATACAAAATTTAATAAGTTGGGGTGAAGAAAAACTGTCTTGGGGGTTTGGGAGTGATGATAAAATATTTAAGAATACAATAACAGGTTACAAATACTGATGCCTGTTCTGGCAAAAAAAGTGAGCGTAAACAGCAATCACGATGGCTTGTTACCGTACCATAGGCTAGTTAAAGACAGAAATGAGAGAAGAAACTTGGAAGGGTAAATTTACGTCGAAGCTGATATGTACGAAAGAAACAAACTTCAAAAAGTCCTTTTTGAACATCTGGAAAATGAGATTATCACTATCGAAGAAGCTTAGGCTTAGGCAGAAATGGGACCATTCACTGTGGGGTTGGTGCTTCAACCACATTGAGCCAAGAAGAAACCTGGCAAACACATACCTGGGGAAGCAGCATCAGAAGACCATACAATGCTTTCAACAACCATATGTATCTTCCGGGTTCAAGAAGCTGCAAGATGAAAGCAAGATCTTGATGTGATGACATAAATAGAAGTTTTGTCAATAGGATTTTCCATATATGATACAATTTCTCAAAAAAATGTGGAAAACATGGTTTCAACTGATAATTCAATGTATACTGAAATAAAGTTAACCAGGTTTCAAATGAATATACGAAATGACTCCATCCTATTCCTTTAAGACCAGTCATCTCCAACAACCCAACGTTTACAAGGAGAGACCTCTCAACCCTGACTGTAAGAAGGTGTTCTACTTCTATCTCAAACTGAGCTTCTTGCATTGTTGGTATTCTTAGACCAAAAGGATTCAAAAACATCGACTTGTAGCAAAATAGAAGGTGATAACAGAAGGGGACAACTATTATAGTCAGTTGCGGAATCCCCAAACCCTCTCTCGATTTAGAAAAGATTTAAAATGACAGAAAAGACTGGTAAAGATATTTTGTCCAGCAATCTACATAAAGCCTCCAGACTTTTGGGAAAGCAATACCCAGCAAATATATAAAAATAATGCATATAACATGCATTACATAAGCACAAACAATAGACTCGATAGGAACTTAAATACAAGTAAATGCAGGTTGGTATCCATTAAAATTACCTGTAGTCTTAGGTAAGCAAAAGTAGGAGTCTCTAAAAGGTGGATCAACTTATCCAGTTGGACTAAAAACTTCACGTTAATATCTTCCTCAACCAAAGATTGAATGACAGAACTTGCATGCTGGTACGTCTGTAAAATGATGCCAAAAAGAGAGCATAAAAACAAAACAACATTACTGAAGAAGACAACAGGCAAAGACAAGACAATTACACACCTAACCAGAAAGCATAAGGCTTTTACCTGAGCTAATAAGCAGAGGCTTATAATAGCCATTGGTGAATGGCACCAGCATGCATATAAAGAAAGGAATAAGTTTTTGCAGCAGCATCGAACAGAGATTTTTAAGAAGGTTGCGAAGGTTAGCCAACTCAGATGAAGTGAGCAAAATCAAATTCAAAGCCTGAAACAGAAACTTGATGGTGAAAAATGGGTCCACGAATTCAAACTAATATTCATTATCTACATTGATAAGCAAAAGAGTTGGATCAGAGTACGATGCATATTCTAAAGGTGGAACAGATATAACGTAAAATGATGTTCCATGTTGGAAGGAAATAATACCTGAACCATAACAGATGCAAAATCCAAATCAGGCTCCCCTTGAAGTATATTGGAAAGCTTCCTATAAACAGTTTCATCATCTAAAAGTACACATAATCTACGAATGATCAAAGCACCCCGTCTGCAAGACAATAAGATTGATTTCTTCCACTACACAAAGTATCACATAAAATTATACTTAAGCAAATACAAATAAACATAGCAATAAGGACTCACTTCTCCAAGAGAGAATTGTCAACTCGAAAGTTTTGAATTAAATAAATGATGAGCTGGTCAAAATGCTTCTCATCTTTGGCTATGCATGCATGGACCTCTAGTACCAAAAGCACTACCTGAGAGGAAATGAAATAGTCAAAGTGACACAGAAGTAGAAACTCCTTAATAGGGTACTAGCCATTTCACCAAATACAAGTCACATCTAAAAGCAAAAACCAATTCAAATCGAGAAAGAATACATATCGAGTCAGACTCATTGATATATCGCAAGACACAGCAAGATTCAAAGTTCCAGCAAAACAAAATGCAGCTTATAAGATGTTCTAAACAAGCTTAGCCTAAACAACCTTAGCTAAACACACTCAAAAAAAGAGCATTCAGGAAAAAATGAGAAAAAGAAGATACCTCATCAGAAGGATCTGACAGTGCCTTTAAAAGAGAGTTTCAAAACGTCACTCAGAAATGATAGAACCTGGTCAAACAAAAAACTGATGAAGAATATTCATGACAGCCCAAGCACAGCCTCAAAAAATCCCACAACTACCAAATTTATGATGATTAAATGCACCGAATCACAAACATCCAAGTAAAAATGAACCCAGTATTTGCAAAAAATATTGGAATACTACGCGAAAATGGAAATTTATCTTAATTTATGAGAGATTAAACGCAATGTGTACCCAGGGATTCATTCCAACAGATATAGTAAACGAAAATTCGTTGATGGTAGTTATAATCTAGCGAAAATAGTAAATAAAAAATTTAAGTGAGAAATAACCAAAAATCAATGCAGCATATGATTAGTTCTTGATGAGAGTCAGCATCTCTTGGAATATATTGGACACCAAAAAAATCCAATAGTTTGAAGGAGACAGATGAAAGCCAACGGGTGAAAGAGGGTTTTTTCCAAAATTAGAACAAAAGATGTTCTTATCCCCTTGACAAATGACAATATAACACCATATCCCCCCTTTGACAAAGTATTTTTCCTCATACAGACAAGTTTGCTTTTAGGTTTTTTTATTACCGTGCTGTATTCTTGTGGCCATTAGACTCACCTAGGCTAATAGATTAGAATTTTTCACTTTCATTCAGAAATTTAATGGTGGGGCCTATAAAATATTTGATGGGTGAGTTGGTGCATATAGTGCATAAAATGGGATATACTAGAGATTTTAATGGCTCCAGATGCCCCAAACTGTGCATCCCTGTGCAGCATTTCTGACTAATAAGGCTTCACCAAATTCAGTGTTGGCTTAAGCACAACTGGAACACATTTTAGTACTCAAGCTATATCACCGTGCTGCTAAATTTAACTAACAGATAATTGTGCGTATATTGCTAATAGAACACAAATTCTCATAATAGATTATTAAAATATGAATCTCTTGAAGAGGTGTTTTACGCACTTGAATCTCTATCAATAACAATAGGAATAAAAACCTGATTAGAATCGTTAGGAAGTGCACTTATTTTCTTGTGTTAGGGCGGGAAGTATAGGTAACTTATATTACACAGTGATGCCTTTTGGTTTAAAGAATGCTGGTGCTACTTATCAACGTGCTATGACTGCTATTTTTCATGATATGATGCATGAGGAAGCAGACAATTCAAAGATCGGAGAATAGTTCTTCAACACAGTTTGCCGAAATCCCTCAGTGGCATTCCTTCCTCATTCAAGCCAATCACCCTTCCATCAAGTACACTGGGATTTGAGTTGTGGGTCATAGGGCGGGCAGCTTTATCGGCTCAAGGGCCGGGGCACAAGGGTCCTGGTACTATCCAGGTGCGAAGAACCCCGGAGGTGACTGCATAACATTATTTTCAGCTATATTTGGTTATTGCCCAAGTTAAACTTAACAAACTTTGAATCTTGCAAATTGAGTTAACAACTCAGGATAGGTGTAGTAGTCTTGGTTGCTACGACTGGAGGAATAGAGGAAGCACTTGTTATTTTTTTTTTTTTTTTTGGGTGGGGGTGGTGTTGGATGGATCCCATATAAAATGTTGGGTATACACCTTCAATGTACACTATGATACACTAAAACCCCATTAATAAATGTCATTCTGAAAAAGCAAACAAACAGCCCTATCAATGAGTCCGATGAATCTAAGTATATAAAAGATTAAAAGGAAACAAAATAGAAATAAAAACATACTCAAACCATATGGAAATAAATAATTTGCATTTGTGGTTTTCCATCATTGAAGGGGATTAATTCTCAAATAAAAAAAAAAGTCATTTACCCTTTGTCCTTTCATCATATTTCTTCATTTATATTAGTACGGATTTATTGGATCTACACTTTGCATCAATTATTCCAACCCTCTTATGGTGACTTTAATCGAGCACTAAAAGAAAATATATATTAAGATTCATTATCCAAGTAAAACTGTTTTTTACACTGTTCAGGCAGATTATACATACACTCCATAATGTGGATTCCTAGTTATCTTATTTGAAACTTTTTGATTAATTTCATTGATATTTTTAACATTTATTTTAATTGTTCAAGTTTGGTAATGAACTTTTACATTCACTTTCTGTTAGCTTTTTATTTACTGTTCTATCCTCATATAATCATGTTATATTACTGCTTTTAAATACCATCTTCATCTTTTTGCCTGACTGACAGTTTTCTGGCCCTTTCACTGACATGTTTTTACTAAAAAAATGTAAAGAAAATTATACAGTACAATACACAAGTTGCTTAAAGGTCACATACAAATGATAATGTGGTTTGATTCAATAAAATAATCAGTCATGGAAATCCCGAAATCCAAGATTTCTTCAAGCTTTGATAAAAAGCATGAGAGACGGAGAGGGAAGTAGCCAGAAGGTAGCCCAGTTAGAAATAAATTAGGCCTTTCCAGTTATGAAAGTCATCATGTAGTGTACTAGGAAACAACTATGCATTGAATTGTATGCAAATGAAAAGTCATAGTGATTCCCTCCAATTAAAAAGTCCTCGTGATAGAATATAATGAACTTAATCAAAAAAAAAAAGCATTTATGGAAGATGTCCTAATTACCTCAGTCCGATGTCTATTTAATAGGGTTGATATCCAGTGCAGTGCTTCAATACGTGTAGCTTCCCATTCACTAGACAGATGCCTAATAAGCAAATGACAACAAGTAGTTTCTCTGATTACATTCTGCAAGGCTCATCGGTAAAACAAATGCAACTATATAAACACAATTGTTCAAGAAGAGAATACCTCCTGGCTACAGAGAGGATAGCTCCTACATCAAACCCTTCAGCTGGATCAGCTTGGATTCCCCGAAGCTCTTCATTTGTTTCACGAGCAACCTGAAGTTAACAGAAATCTCTAAGCATTTTGAGACATTGCACCACAGAAGAGTAAGAAACAAAGTAAGGCATGCAACTGATAAAGTCGAACAGATAAGACATTAAAGCATGCATTGGTAACATTCAACATGGAAACTTACGACTCTAATTTTCTCTTCCTTGTCCGATATGCAAGGTAGGATTGCACCAAGAATATCAGCATAATGAGGAACAAGTTGGTCCCCACCAAGTTTTACAAACTCATTAATCTGCAGAGAAGAGAATGTTATTCTCATCCATACATATCCAAACAACTAATTTTTACACTACACAGAAATAAGAAAAGAATCCGATTCTTGGAATGGTGAGTCCAAATATACTTACCCAAGTAATAGCAGTCAGCCGAGTAAATTCATCAGGAGAAGCTGCCCTTTGTACCAGTATCTCAGCCATGCGACCATAATCTACAGACTTCAAGAGGAGCACTGCTTAAGTCGGAAGAGTGAAATGACCAATAAAATTTGTTCATTCACCAAAATGATAGCATACAATAAGGCCCGGGAAAAGCCATAGAGAAACATGAGAATCATAATTCTTTCACGCTCCATGACCAAATTAGCACTATCTTCTAGTTTTGCTTTAGTTAGTAATTTATCTACTGTCAATGTTCTCGTTCTTCCCTGCAGCTTCAAATTTCTTGTTTGTTTAGGAACAGACCATGAGTTTACTAGTTTAATCAAATGTTTGTCTTCTTTGGTGGATAAGCAACCACCATATTCATGTTCAAGTAAACATTTTCCAATTATTCTGTTTCTTTGTCGTAGGATCTTTGATGATGGGTCTATAATTGTAAAAACAGTTTACCATTTTTTGTATCTTATACCTCAAATAGTGCCTTAGTTAGTCTCTGATAGTGATCTTAATAGGCATTTGAGATCTTACAGTTTTTTTTTTTTTTTACGGTGGCTTTGTTGTAAGAAATCATTAAGTCTCTAAGGGCTATCGTAATTCCTACATCAATTTTGCATCAGAAGGTAACTCCGCAGCAACTTAAACCTCAGCAAAGACGTCTCGGCAATTTCTAATAGCATAGGAACAATTCACTAAATCAATTACATGCTAGATGAATACCAAACTCACTGAAATATTCCTACGTAGAGGTGATAACTGGAATAAAAATAACAAAAACAGCATAAATGACATCTGTAGTTCCGACACAAAGATACGCAAATGTTCGTGTATGCATAGAACTTAAATGCAATAAGTACAAAAATAAAAGATCTTCAAAATTAAACAAGAGCAAGCACAAATTGGCCATAAGAAGTGTCCCCTCGAGTGTTGGAAACAAAACCAATGCACAAGAAAGTTAGATCGTTGAATGAAAAAGTGCAAATACTGAATCTAAGGATGTTTAAAGTAAAATTCCATCTTAGATAAAGTAAATCAAAATTATTGCAAAACTTTACTTTATTAAATTCTCAGAAAAGGGAACCATGCTTTGCAAATTCAATTCACTTTTGGTTGTTGATTTTGAATATAAGTTTACTGCCTTTAATAATTTCTTCATTCCAAAAGTGATTTACGCAATGAACAAGGAGCTGAATATATATACTGCCTTAGTTCTCTTTTGGGTTAAATGTTGTCCTTGTTTACTTAGGATAGTATCAAAACTGTGACTTATTCTTGTATAAAGTATGAGTTCATTATTGTGTTCCCCAGTCTTTTCTGTCCTTGTCCCAGAAGTAGCATACTACAAATAGGCAGACACGCATAACGTATTTCAAGTAAGATTCAGCGATGGTTAGATCATAAATTGCACCTTAGAGAGATTGTAAGTTGTTATTGTTGTTATTAAATGTTGTCTTACATCAATTAGGCATAATGTTTGAACGATATCCAGATAAATAATTGTTCAAGTTCACAACTTATTACAGTCCGAACACAATCTATCAATGAATCCTACAAATAGGACAAAAACAGTTCTTCCCACCACCCTCATGGGCCCATGGCCTGGTTGAGGCAGTAATTTTGAGCATCCCTATAGGGAATAGTATTCCTCTTCAGATACACACATCAAAAAATAAAAGAAAAGAAACTAGCTATGCATCATCACATACTTGTCAGTAGAATATGCATGCTTAACACTAGCAAAAGTCTTACTGGAGAGTTCTTGATTTCTTGAAGAAATTCTGAAAGTGCTGAATCAGCTTGCTGCCTTATTTCATGGCTAGAATCACTTAGCATGTTGAATAAGCCTGCGAATTTATCATTTATGAGTAATATGTATCAGCAAAAACACCACTAGAGCAAATGAAACCTCGGACTAGGACACCCACCATCAAGAAAATCAGGAAGAAACCCCAGCATATCAATATCAGGAACACTATCTAGAACAGTAATCCATCCGACCAAAAACTGGCGGACATAAGGGTTTAAGACATTCATTCTTTCTCTCAATAGAGGTATAAATTCTTCAATGCTGCGTCAGGTCAAAAGGGCAGTAGTGCCAAGTTAAAACAAATTTCACAATAATTCAAAACCAATTTGAAATTCCACAGAGCTGATAACGAGACAGAAACAAGGAGACTACCAACCTAAATTGATCACTCTCAGTGACGATGTCCTGCATTCAAATAACCAGCCAAAAGAAGTAAAAAGTTACTCTGAACACTATCTACTAAAAATATACCTTTAAATGTTTATGGATAAAAAGAAAACTATACCTTCACAAGTCTATCTAAAAGATGGGCAGCACTCTGTACATTGGCATCTGAATCTGCTGAGAGCTTACACAGCGCATCAAATATATCGTTGAAGAACACTATAAAATCGCCTCTCACAACCTGCAAATTACCGATAATGAAACCCAAATACATTACGGAAAAGGAGTATAATACAAGTGCTTTCACCCACCTTTGCAATGTTATACAGAGCTTCACATGCATAATAGCGAACTCTGCTATCTTGATCAGAAAAGGAATTCAAGACTGGTGGAACAATTTGCTGAAACCCCAGAGTGACAAATGCATCAAAAAAATTGTGAACTTTCATGGACACACCCCAAGAAACTACACCAACAATAAATTGGAAGCCAACTGCAAGCAGTAAATGCCAAACATATATAGAGAAACATAGCCTAAACCATCTCAAGAATCATGCATTGCAGCTTTTCTGGCGAATTCTTAAAGCCAGTTAAAACATATAATAAGCAGAGAACAAATGAAAGAAAAATTCTTCATAGTACTGTTTTGAAGATGCACTGCAGCTTCTACTGTTTAAAAACCAAGTGTCTTCAGATTCAATTTCATCAGTCATGAAAACTGAAAAAAAAATCTCTTTCCATTAGGGCATGCAACAAGCAAATTTATAATTATTCTATACCATGTGATCTGATGCATGGTAACTCTCCAAGGATAAGATGTGGAATTGTGGATTGACAGAATGACTGTCTAATCACCTTGAAAACACATCATCCTAATGTGGAATTGTCATCGATTCATTTTTGTCACTTGCCAAAATCATAATTATTTTCCTACCTTTAAACAGTATTTATGAACACTGATGCAAGTCGGCACAACAATATGGAGCAGTATTATATTCTGTTTCAAAATTGTTATTTCCTTAGCATGGACTCTTAAAAATATAAGTATTTGCACCATATAAGTGTCATACTTACCAATAAACAACTGTTAATGCCCCGATTTTATGCATGCATTCATATAATGAAAATAAACAAATGATTTCACACCTCAAGATAAAAGAAGATACAAAAGACATCTCCCAAAAAAAAAATCAATGGTCATTTTGCTAAAGCTGGGATATATCTATCAAAAAAACCAAGGTGGCGTTCTTACATCAAGATGCTGTGATGCGTCTGATGTCAAACCCACTGTTGCTGCCGCCAATCCTATCAAACCTCCCTAAACCGAAAAGAAAACAAAATAGAACAATGAAACAAAACGAATTATTTCCCAACAAAACACGCTAAGTTTGAATTTTACACATTCAAAGACTCTTAACACAAGTACATAGAAACTAAAGAAATAAAGCCTACTTTAAAAACCAAGAAAGAATTTAAAGAAAAATGAAAAACATACTTTACGATGATTTGCCTGGGGCGAGTACGTATATTCATTCGCCAACAAATTGATCACTGCAGCGATTTTCTCATGATCGTTTGTCGAGGCTAATTGCTTCACTATCCCTTCCACCTAGATCCAACAAAAACCCACACAAAATAATAGTAATAGACATAAACCAAAAAAAAAAAAAAAAAAAAAAACTAGACCCACGAACAGAATTTCATAAATTAACATCCAACCCCCAAAAAAGATTAAGAAAACACAAAATACACAAGTACGTGCATAGGCATATGCAATTTGCGCACCTCCAGAGCAGCATTTTTCCGCTTCTCGTAGAGCTTATCGGAGAGATTACGAAGAACCGCTGCTGGAATCACAGATATCGCATCCGCCATAGAAAAACCCGCTCAACGGAAAGCTATTATCTCTGTTTCATCACAATTAGATGTACACTTACTCGTATTTATACGAATACTTCTAGGTTTTTATATCTTTGATTGATTGATCAAAATGAAAGCAGATCTAGTGAGGGAGTGGGGGAAATTAGGAAAGAGAATCAGCAAGACGACGATAAAAAAGTTGAAATTTTCGAGAGAAATTTTTTTCTTTTTTTTTTCAGTATAATTATTTTTTTTAATTAGGGTTTTTTGTTATAATACTACAATTTTATACAGAGTACGGTGGAAATGACGAAGGGGTTTCTGTATTCCAGTTTTGGATAGGTAATGAGGATTGGTCTGAATTAAAATGACTCAAATACCCTTCTAATTTCTTCTTTTTCTTTTTAACTTTTTATCCACCAACAAAAAACTTCTTTTTTTTTTTAATTATCCTTTGTTTATTTATTTAGAAATTGTCGTACATTCGGGGAGTGTTTGCAAAAACTTCAATTTTTAGAGCAAGTGATTTATCGTAGTAGAAGCAAGAGTAGTTGAGAACCAAAAGTTGATAGTGCTTGAAAATAAAATCAGAAGTTGAATATTAGAAGTTAAAAGTGTTTAGTGAAAAAGTCATAAAAGTGTTTATTTCTTTATAGAAGTCAAACCAGAAGGTAATCACCTATCTACCTGCTTTTAGATTCTAATTACGTGAAGCAAAAATAGATCATAAGTTGACATTTGGAAACACTACAAAGTGATTTTTTTCAACTAAAAACCAAAAAATGCTTTTCTTTAGTGATTGTAAAGACTCACTTCAACTCTGTATGGGATTAGTGCTTTGAATGATATACATGCATATTATTTGTAGTTGTTATTTTTTAATTTAAGAACAAAAAAAAAGCGGGAGATTATGTTAATCATAATACTTAATAGAAAGCACATCAATCGCAAAAACAACTAGAAAATGAATTTAAAACAAATCAATAAATTTATGATATCCTTCAATTGAAATTTTATGTTAAGAATAGCTCAAGTTTAACTGCTATCTAATCAAAAGTGCATTACAGCTGTCAAAAAGATAAAAGTGCATTACAGAATCCACAAAAATAGTCAAACAATTTTTTTGATTTAAATTTGACTTAAACTATATTTGTTTGAGCTTGAAATAAAAATAAGTGAAGTCTATATGAATTGCTTGCTTGCAAGATTTTTTTGCTCTCTTTCATTTTCTGAACGAATTTCTTATAAGGTGTATACATGCGTTTGTTTGTTAAAATATTTAAATTAATTCATTATTAGTTCATTCTCATTTTTCTAATCATCATTCACATCTATTTATAATTTTAACAAAAAATATATATACATGAACTATACACAATCATATCACAAATACATTATTCACTCTATCTTATTTTTCAAATCACCAACCACAACTAATCACTATTAGACCTAAAACAGCCATTACATCAACTATCACCATATTTAAATCTTATATCAAATTACACTCTCAAAAATTATTTCCATCTTTTAAAATAATTTTTCACATTATTCTCTCCAAAAGTAGAAATGAGCGGGATGAAAGGTCAAACAATCACTCATGTAGCTTTTGTTATCAAACAAATAGACAAAATACATTTAATTTTCTAGTTGAAAAAACTAATTTGAAATATATTCTAATGTTCAACATGACATGGAACTTCGTGTGCTTAAAGATGTTGATCTTAACAATGTTTAATAAATATTGTTAATCAAGATTCTTGATCTTTCTCGCAAGTAGGTCCTTGTTCATATTGCATAAAAAATAAAGATGATTTAACAATTAGATAGTACAACGTGTGTAAGGTCCCAATTTTTTTAAGTCAGATCAGTATAATACTCCAATCAAAAATTAAGATGCCACAAATCCCAACCCTCTATAAGTTTTAGACATATATAGCACAAAATATTTATACTACAGTTGGGGTAATTTTGGACTGAAGTCAATAAAAGAAATTTAAAACAGCTGTAAATATTCTTAAAAATGTATACTTGTGGAGAAAGAACATATCTAAATAATGATGTTAAGTCATACTTTTTTAGGTTTTTAGAGACACCTTACATTATGTAGTACATGGATCAACACTTTATAAGGTGGGAAATTATTAAATAACATTGTACTGTTGCACATTTATGATAGCCTTAATTTACCACCCCCAATCAACACAATTAAGGACCACTTTTAACTTTTAATTCATAGACATGATAAGTTATACTATATAAACCACAACTTTTGGGAGTAAAATTACCAAGTACCAACTCATGTCTGATTTAAAAAGTAGTGATACAGTTTGTTAAAAAAAAAAAAAAGATAAGATAGTAATATTGAGACGAGTGTAGTTAATTATGAGCTTAACAAGAGCAATATAAAAGAATTAATTGATGCAATAGTATATCCTTAAAATGGTTTTTTTTTTAGTTATACACACTTCACTGGGGATTGAACATCTGATCTCCAACACATTGGAGGAAGTGATACCACTAGGCCAAATGACTGGTGGTGTTAAGATGGGGTTACAGTGCTAACAGTCTTCTTTTTTTCTTTTTTTCTTAAACAATAGACTTTTATTAATGAAACTCAACCAAACTTTCAGCAATACAAGGCTCAGGACTACATTAACTACACAAAGAGCTAAGCGGGGAATTGACTTGATCAATTCAAATCCATGTCAACATTCAATGATCAAAAGACAATAAGCTACAACAACAACGATCAAGGTACGGGTCAACTCACGATACGCCTCATGCCCTTATCATTTAAAGTGAATTTTCAAATTGTAAATAAATTGGATAGGTTGTGATATTTAGTTTTCTATTTAAAAATATATATATTATACTCATTAATTATATTTCTTTTTATTTGTCAAAAAAATTATATTTATTTTTAAAAATATTTTCTATTGAAATTTCCTCAAAAATATATAATTTTAATATTTTTAATTTTAATTTATAAAATGAGACAAACAGTTCTACCCATATGTTTTGAATATGGGGTCTTAATTTCGTAATGGGTCAAGGCTCTCCTTAGATCGATTTTAACAGCTCATGTATAAGTTAAGTGTCGGGTCTTGACTAAACTCGATCTAATCAAGACCCTACTACGGTAATTCTTTTTATATTTTTAAAATTTATACACATTCGTGCTGTTATATTGGCAAAAAAAAAATATGGATTTTGAGTTTTTTTAATGATATTGTAATAAAACATATATCTTTTAAATTTATTTACATTATAAAATGAGTATACTGAATTTACTGGGCCTGTTCGAATCTTCAACAAGTTAACGGGCGAGTCTTGAGTTTCCATAAACTCGATCCAAACCCGATCTATCGTCACGACGTCATTCCTAACTATGTAAAAGATTTCCTATTTGAGAAGCCCTTCACTTAATAATGTTTTTTCCTAATCACGTAGTAGAAGATCAACTATTAACTTGTGCGAGGTTGCAAGTTAATTATTTTTTAAAATTCCGTCCAGGTCATTCAAGTGACTAAACCCCGTCCCTCATTAATATCCGTGAAAGACTGGGCTGGCTAACATGAGTGATTTGTGCGAGATGGCAAGTTATCTTGGAGAAAAGGTCTGTATGAAATCCTTTAAAGTTGGGATTTGATAGAGTTGGTGGGGGTTATGTGAACAGCGTGTACCTATTAGTCAAAGACTCATTTTTTTTTTTTTTGGTCGAACGATAGAATTTTATTATAACAACTCAAAAACTAAAATTACAACTACAATCGTAGTCAATAACCGCCAAGAGCCGACAAGACTAACTAAGAGTTGCGGGAATTGGTAAAACCAATTGATTCACATGGACTAAAAAACTATCCACCCCAAACTAACCACTCCACGAGACTTCAAGACTCCTTAAAGGAGACCGTAACACACCAAAAACTAAAATCGGGCACGAGCAACCACTACATCTTTGCTGTAATGTAAAAAAACCGATCCGCCTACGAGTTTAGTAAATCAACCGGGAAAAAGAAAATACAAACAAAAAAAAAAGAAAACAACAACTATAGCTAAAAACGAGAGAAAAAATACAAAAAATTGCCTCTCCCTCACCCAACTCAATCGCTGCACCCATCATCTACTCACCCAGAGACACCTCCGTGAGTCCGACCCACTTTCACCCCTGGAACGAAAATATCGGTCACCTCCGAAAAATCACAAATAACCGCTTTCGTCTGCTCTCCAGTGGAAAGCATGGAGGGGGAGGGGGAGGGGAGGGGAGGGGGAGGGATGTGTGGGTGGCGGCTGTGGTTAGGGAGGGGGGAATAGGAAATTAGGTTTGGGCTTTTTTTTTTTTTTTTGGGGTTAGAGAGAAGGGGGAGGAAAGTGTTAGAGAGAGAGAGTTACAAGAAAATATGATATAGTCAAAGACTCATTTGGAATGGATAATATGTGTGATAACTACTTTCCAACGTTCTTATGAGAGCAAGGCAAATTCTTTTTCTCCTTTGACTTTTTTTGGGGGTTGTGTTAGGCCAAATAGAAATCATTCTTAGAAAATGAGAGGTCGACAGACATTATTCTTAAAAATATTTCCCAACTTTTAAGATATTCACAAACATGAATACCACACGCTACTAATTGTCGTTACTTTTGTATAGAGAGGGTTTTTGGTTAAATTAAACTAAAGGGATAACTACAAAAACATCCCTGAAGTTTGGGCTAATTGCAAAAAAAACAGAAATGTTTAAAAATTGGATTTGGACTAATTACAAAGACCACGTCAGATTTGATTATGTCTAAAATTAAAAGGGACAAGTGTAATATTTTTATATATATACGGGAATTTTTGAAGTATAAATTTTTTTATGAAGGGAAAAATATAAGATGGATCAAACCTCAAGGAAGTTTTTGTGAGTTTCAAGGTTTTTGTAATGAGCCTGAACCTCAGGTTCTTTTGTAACTTCCTTAAACTAAAATATCTCATAAAATGTTCAATCTAATTTTAAAATCAAATTCTTAAAATGTTTAAATAAGATAATATCATGAAACTTCAAAGAAATATTTTTATCAATATGATTCAAAACAAGTTAGAAAGTACACATTACCTTTAAAAAGAAATATCACACCCTAACATCTTATTTGAGAACTTATAAATCTCGAATTTCCTACCATCACACAAATACTACTGATTCACAACACCTTTAAATCAAAGAGATGCAAAAAAAGTATATGATGCCATTTACACAGGGAAAAATTATCTCATTTTGTACCAGCCCAAGCTATTCATACATGATACAACAAACCTGAAACAGAAAACTTACAACCGCTCAAAAGGAAAGGGACTCAAGAGCGACTCTTCGAGCTCCCGGAAACCTCTGTAGACGGCCTCCGTTTGATTCTGTGGAAGGGGCAACCTCCGCACCTCGGTCATATACCTGATATTTTTAGAATCGAAAAAGAAAGTTATTGACAAAACATGAGGATTTAGAAAAAAAATAAAACACAAAGTAAATTCTAAACTTTCCAATGACATTAATTAAAAACGGGATAATAAAACACCCGTAAGGTCCAACCTAACTACAAAAAAAATCCAGTTATCTTCCAAAATTACACGAATATCCCTTGAGTTCGTGTCTGGTTTACAAAATTCGCCCCCTTAATAGGTACAATTGTAAAACAGAAAAGGGATAATTAAGGTTTGGACTTATTACAAAAAAAGTCGAGAGGTTTTTGAAAAATGCGAAAACTCCATGGAAGTTTGATTCGTCTAGCATTTTCCCCTTTCTAAGCAAAAAACATTTCAAAACCCTAACATTTATAAAATATTACAGTTACCCCATTAAATTTAAGGCATAATCAAACCTGAGATCTTTTTTTTTTTTTGTAATTTTGAAACATCTCTAGGTTTTCTTGTAATTAGCCCAAACCTCAGGGGTGTATTTGTAATTATCCCAACAGAAAAATATGTCAAGGGTGAATTTGTAATTTGAAAAGATAACAGGGCTATTTTGTAACGAGTCAAAACCTCAAGGACAGTACTTGTAGTTACCACGTGTTTTGAAAGTATACAAAAGTAACACACCTATTTGCAGCACTTGTGATCTTATCACGAACTCCTTGATTTTGAACTGTAGTTTGCCCGAGCGAAAATGGTCCACCGAGAATCAGAGAAGCTCCAGCAGAACTTGTGCCCATACTCTGTGCAAAGATGGACATTGCCCACTCGCGAAGTACTGCTAGAACTGACCGAAGCAGACGTAATCTCAAACTTGGAGACGGCAAAATTGCTCCACTCGATAACAACTGATCATAAGTATTCAGCACAGGTTCTATTGCACCTTTGCAAGCACCAAGAAGAGCCCTTGCAATATCTTCATCTCCAACAGGTTCATCCCCTGAAACCACTCTCTCCTACAGAGATTAAGAAAACGATAGTTATGTTATCAGCAAACAATGTAATATTGAGGGTAAATTACAAAAACTACCTCTAAGGTTTAGCCTCATTACAAAAAACTACAGATAGCCCTTTAAGGTATTACAAACACTACCTTGAGGCTTTTACTATATACTTGACAAATGCCACCCTCTTGAGGGCGCAATTTGTGAAATAAAGACAAATGTCAGGAATTTGTAATTTTGAAAGATAGATGGATTTTTTTTGTAATTAGACAGAAACTCGTTTTTTTTTTTTTCTGTAATTAACACTAAGGGATAATTACAAAAAAACCAACAGATTTTTGAAAATCACAAAAACCCTTTCATAAGCAAAAATATTTCAAATGCCCCCCTTACATTTGTAAAAAAAAAATTGCAATTACCCCTGTATAATTAACACAAAATCAAAACTCAAGGGGTAAATTATTTTCAAAAATTCTGGGTTTTTTTGTAATTAGCCCAAACCTCAGGGGTAGTTTTCATAATTATCCCTTAACCCCAATATTGAGTCAAATGATCTACAGATTTTAAGTAGGATGAAACTGCAATAGGTAACCTTTTACCTGTGCAGCCTTCTCAAGGTGAAGACACAGTGTATCTAAGGGTAACATAGCTCCATCACCAGGGAAAACATGAGAACCAACCCTCTTCAGCACTGCACAAGCTTCGGCAATACCACCCCTTGAAAGAGCTTGATCAATTAGTCTAGCCCAGGTCTCTCTAACAATGCTGCTGTCAGCATCACCAGAATAGCTAGCAAAGTATAACATTTCAAGACATATCTGAAAGCAAAACGAATTAAGTCAGGGATAATTATCTGGACTTGAAGGATTGAATTTGAGGGAACGAAACTGTTTCCAGCCAGATAAAGAAACGAAAAACCAAAAAAGTTTAACTCTGCTTACAGAATAGATAAAAAAATCAAAGCATTTTGTAAGCAAGTGCATCAAAGGACATGGTTAGTGCAAGCTGCAAATATCATATCTATACGCAAAAGGATTGCGGAAGAGTACAGAGGTGACATGCCAGTGATACTGTATCATAAAGCATTAAAAGTTATTAATTTATTTCTTTTAGATTCAACAATTTTATACTTTCTAAAATATGAATGTGCATCACTATATTCCAATTTGGATGCATAATATTTTATCTAATCCAGCTAACTTATTTAGTCACATAATTTCCAACTCCTCCATCTTTCTGAAAGTTCAATCAATGTAAGGAAAACGATATTGTTTGGCATTTCAATCAATGCGATAATACTTAACGAGACACATTTTGTGTTTACCAAGGTAGATCACAAGTAAAAATAATATTTAGGGAAAATTATATAAACACCCCTGAGGTTCGAGCTAATTACAAAAAAATCCAGAGAGTTTTTAAAATTGCAAAAAAAAACCTTGAGGTTTGAATTCTCTTACATCTACCCCTTCATTAAGCAAAATACATTTCAAAAATCCCCCTGATATTTGTAGGAATATTACAATTACCCCCCTTAAATTTAAGACAGAATAAAACCTGAGATGGGTTTTTATAATTTTGAAACATCTCTGGATTTTTTTGTAATTAGCCCAAATAACTAAACCTGCCAAAACTCTCACATGATATAAGATGAAAAAAAAAATGCCTAGATCATTTTCTGCATAAGGAAGCCACATAGATCATGCAGTTTTTACTATTATCACCTAAGAGCAATGGAAATAATTGTACAGCCTTGACAAGAGTATAAAAAAATTACAAACCTCCCAGAGTTCGAATGGAACAGCATACTCATTATATAATTGAGTGATGGTTTTTAAATCTACCGACAACTCCTTTGCCTTTTCTCGAACGGCAAGAGCAAAATTAGCATCAGCATTGTGACAATTGTCAGGTGGTGAGCCCTCTGCGGCAGAATCAGATCTCCCAGGAGAAGCTTCCAATCTTGAAGCCATGGCCTCAAATTCCTCTTTAATCTTCATCTGAAATTGAAGAACAGCAAGCTTCCTTCAAGTAAATCAAGAAGCCCACTGTCAATAGCACCCCGGACAGAAACATTATAACTGTCGGTCTCATTGGCACTCTTTGCCTGCAGAACAGCATTACTCAGGTATTGACGCCTGGCATCAAAGCAAAAGAAGGTCAGAAACTGTTAGCTGAAAATAGAATAAAATATAATATAGATTTAAACCCCCATCTACATCAATAAACAATTCAAATAAAGACCAAATAGTTATCTATGTCAGTGCCTCGCATAAATGGAACCTGGCAGATCAAAATCATGTAAGCAACATAATGAACTTGATACAACATTCCCTCTGACGAATATCCGACTGAACAGATACAAATCAATGCAGTGACTAGCATCCTAGTTATCCATATCAATAAATTATTTACACCACATATATACAACATTAATGACTTAGAATGAGAATGAAAACAATAACCTTTGTTCAAGTGTCGGAGTATCCCCAGCCTCAGTAGAACGCCTTTCTGCTAGCCTCACTAATATTTGAGCAGCAAGAACATGCTGACGCTTCAAGACATAGTACCGTGCCAGAAGCTCAAAGTACTTTATCTGATAAGATGCAACAGGCACTCTAGAATGGCCCATGGGTGAAGTTGGGGATGCAATTGAGGAAACAGCCCTGACCTGTAGCGGATAAAAAGAAGGATAAATAATGGAAGATAATGTTCAACTTGTTCAAACGGACTCTGAACTCCAAAAGATCAGACAACCACAATCTTGTAAACCATTTGAGTTTCCTATTATGATTCCAAGATGGAGTGAAGTTCAACAAACATCAGTTCTACTACATATCATCTGAACTAAATAAATTATATGTATATATAGAATATAAGAGTCAAACCTCCTGAGTAGGATCACGTCCGGCATTTTGCAAAAATTGCACCAAATCTGGGCCACCATATTCCAATAACTCATCATCAAGGCCTAGATCAATTAATGTCCGATACAGATACTCATGAAAAACTCTATCTGACGATTGAACACCAAGTTGAATGATCTGGCATATGTACTTCTTGCGCGAGGCTTGATCAAGGACCGATTGGACAACAGGCCTGATAGGAGACCCAAATTCCTTTTGCGAAGCTTCACCTTTGAGAGAACGCAAAGCATTAGTGACAATTTCATAACACTGCATACGTCGAGAAAGGGCATGTTCCCGGATCCCTGCATCTAGTTGATCATTGAAAGCATCACCAGCTGGATCAACAGCCTGAGCCTTTTGCAAAGGTAATCGAACAACAGCTTCATAAAATCTGCAATATCACTAATTTATCATGCTTAACCTGGTCGATTGAATGCTAATAATATACAACTTGGAAAGTGGCAGTCTAACTTCACAGACCTCAAATCTTCAAAACGCTTGCAGACAGTCTGCAAATCGGCAGATTCTGGAATTTTACTTAAATTGTTGTAAGCCTCCCTAGCCAGATTTTCCCTTTCTTCTGCATCAGAAGTAGCAGCTGCTCTTTCCAGATATTCAACAGCTACGTAAAACTTGTAATCACTCTCTTTGTAGTAGCTTGGACAACCTTCCCCTAGTTTGTTACTAATATCATCCACAGTACCCCTGCCATCAGGACCAGTGTAATACTGGATAAATGGATGATAGGTGATGTGAGACAAAGGTTCATAAAGGAGCATTGAACCAAGGTAAGCTAATGACATCACATTTTCATGAAAATGTAAATGAGCTAGATAGAGAAAAAGGGGTGGGGGTCATAAAGATAATGATAATGATGTTTATCTCAAGCCTGAAAAACAAGAAAGGTGACAGTGATGGGGATACATGTCTTAAATACCTCCATTATAGCAGATATAAGCCTTGTTGCAAGCCGATCTCCCTCTTCTGAACAAACTAACTGGTGGAACGTTAACTGAACAACAGCTTGCCTAGTATTTGCGTCAAAACTTTGAATCAAGCGTGCCAAAAGATGTTGTGAAAGAAGTTGCAGTAAAAAGAGTGCTTCCCCACATCTAAGAAGCAACTGCCTGATACACTCCATAGCTCTCACCTGGAAAACAATAGAATTAAATATCCAGTAACATAGCTAGTATATTGACACTTGAACAAGTTCTAAATGTTCACAAATACCTCCATGGCAGCCAGTTCCGTAGGACTATAAGGAAGCCGCTGCCTTTTATTTGATGATCCAACCTCACCCGAATCAATATTACGGGTGTATGACCCAAATAGGTTTCGGACCATACTTCTGTCACCAGCAACTAGATCTGATCCAGCTCCAATCAAAATTGAACCAGTTATGTCTCCCATACCAGCCACACAGCCATATAGTCCACGTCTTTGATTCTTTCTGGACCTTAAAAACTTCTCTAGAGATCGAATTTTGTCCTCAAGGACACGCATAGCCCCAACAGAGAGTCTACATGTTAGGATCCCATCTTCAGACATAGCATCTGAAGATCCTGAACCACCTTTGACAATGAAAACAGGAAGCTCCCACACTGGTAAAAGTAACCTTGATGAGCACAGACAGAGGCCTTCGTGAGCACCTGAAAACACAGGCTCAGCCTCTTGAACAACCTGACCCATGCTGAATCCCCCAGCTGCAGTTCTTGTGTTCGATAATGCACCACTTCCTTCTAGTTGTGGCATTCCAACAACTCTAGGGTCCTCAAAAGCTTCAGCCGCCTTCTCAGCTACAACATTATTTATGAAGGTTTCTGTGTAAACTATCCGTGCAGCAAGCATCAAACACATTGCAGCTGCCTCGCCGCACCAAAACGGTTGAAGAAGTCTTCGAGCAACGATCTCGGTGAGTTAGATTCCAACAATCGCCTCAGAATGTCAATTGGTCTATTAAAAACCACTTCCATCATGCCCATGGTACTGAATATGACTATTTTTCTTCGTGGTAATATATGTTGAGTCGAAAGATCACCTCTAGCCCAAAGTTTAACGGAAGTCTTTTCACAAGACTCCCATGAGTTATTAAATCCACATAGTTCTAGTTCTGAATATAGAGAGTGCACAATTGATGCTGTATCTGGCAGGGGTAAAACATCTGCCACAAAAAGCATTCTGCCTTCCACAGGAATTGACGATACTGATTCTCTAAGTGCACGAGAACCTCTTGCACCTCCCAAGCCAGACGAAAGAGATTGTGTACTAGGATCCCTATTCACGATCAGAAGTGACGAAACAGCAGATGGAGATGAATCAGAAAGGACAAGAGTTCCAGAAGAGTAATATGCTGATTCAATCTTCAGAGATAGATCATCACTCTGAGATCTTCCAGCAAGAGACAGTGCTCCAAAAGCAAGGCCCCCACTCACCCCTATGGGAGGAGAGGGTCTTGTTGTTACAACCTTTAAGCAACTTGGTCTCCGGTTATTTGTACCTAGCCCACCCAAACCTCCAACACCACTGTTATTTCCACCAGATGGAGCAGTTGAAAGGTACATCCTCCGCCCGTCTGATAAAACGGCAGTGAGATGCAACCACTTTGATTCTAGAGTAGATAAAGGCGATATGCAAACTATAGAAGATTTGGTTGGTCGAGAAGGGGCCCTTGACCCTGCTTGTTGCCTGCCACCATAGTTTGACTCCCTCTGAGTGATCAAATTTCTCTCTTCTGCCACCTTCTTGAGTGGGCCATCTCCATTCTGCCCAAGAGAGAATACTTGTATTTTCATCTCCTCCGTACGTGCATACATAACATGTCTCTCAGAATCAACAACCATTTCAACAATCGGGTCCACAGCTCCAAATTTAAAAACATTAGGCACAACCCACCTGGAGAGAGAGAGAGAGAGGGAAGGAAATAAGTAACTCAAAATGTCAAAGTGAAGACACAAGCAAGAGTCGCACCTGAGGTTAAGATTTCAAACACAACATTAAAAAATCTCATGAAGTCGTATGATTAAAATTATTAAATTAATTGGTCAGTTATAACTGTGCATAAGAAAATCGTAGCTCGATAACTTCTGAAAGATAGAGACATCAGTCATTATCAAGTAACATATCTGGTAAAGAGAAACATAAGGAATAAGAAAATTACCTCGAAATAACACTTCCCAAACCAGCAGTCAGGCAGACTTTACGACAGCGCTTTTGCCAACCAGAACCAGTTGTATATTGCAGTTCATAAACATGACCATCACGGCCAGCCAGAAATATATGACCCCTATCCGTACAAGTGATGCAAGTCATAGTCACTCCATCAGATGGAATGGAATATTCTGGCAGTGGCTGAAGTGATACCTCTGCATATGGATCAGTTTCATCACCTCTTCCAGAACAGCATACTCCAACAAGGATCAGCTGATTGATAGAAAGTTTTCTTATAAGATGAAAGACAAAGAAAACGTTCTAAAACTTTAAAGCATAAAGATAGAAGTAATGAGAAATAAAATTACTATAACAAAACACTCAATAAAAAAAATTAACATTGGGTACGCTATTCCTTGCATGATGAAACACAAAAAAAGATGTCATTGGCACAATAACAATATGAGTTATTCACACCGATTGAAAGTTTACGGAGGTTTGAAAGTTGACAATTACTTTAGGATTCCTCTGTATAAAGAAAATAATGTATAAATTAACACTCATAAGAGTGATTTTGCAATAAGATATGAGAGACCAAACCTGAAAAAATGAACACGCTCTCAGAGTGAACAAATTTAGTACCACCACAATTGTGCGTCAAAGTTCACTTTGAATTCCAAAAGAACTGGAAATTAGAGCAAGATGTAAATCAAGTTTAAATTAAATAATGTGCAACATTCATGACCTGAAATTACGAAATCTAGACGATGTCCACTCATAGAGAAAAATGGAACAAAGTTTCAACAGATTTCTCATATTTAGTTGTTGATAATTTGGTCCCAAACATTATGCTCATGGTTTTGAAGAAGCCTATTCAAAGTAGGCTGGGCCTTAAATGAACCTAGCAGTAGATTCTCTAAATCCTTCATGTCAACGTAACGTTTCCACCAACAAACTACATATAAGATATCAAGTAAACAACAATCAAAGAGGGGTTCATTT
Source organism: Rehmannia glutinosa (assembly GCA_016081115.2). Classification (NCBI taxonomy): domain Eukaryota; kingdom Viridiplantae; phylum Streptophyta; class Magnoliopsida; order Lamiales; family Orobanchaceae; genus Rehmannia; species Rehmannia glutinosa. The sequence goes on along the minus strand of JABTTQ020002725.1, from coordinate 34,275 downwards.
CATTTTATACTTGAATTGTTAAATGCTTAAAGCTAAAAAAATCAAGAAAAAGAAAGTTTTAGTTCTGATTGCAATGTTCAAATTGCTGAAAATGAATAAAAGGAAGAAAAAAATCAAGAAAAGGAAGAAAAAGGTACACTATGCATCATACCAGGAATTCATTTAATGGCAAGGGTTGATAGCACAATCACAAGAATTCTTTGAAATCTCTTTGATTTTAATAAAAATCTCTATTACTAACATGTGATATTAAAAGCAGCACAGACATCAAATTGTGCTATTCAAGAAGAGTAATCTAACAGGAGAACCATTCCTGAACATTGAAAGCAACTTGCTTCACTACCAAACTAATGACTGCCCCCTAGACTTATTAAAATTTATAACCCCATGGCATAACCTCCAACAAACCCCAAGAACTTACCGAAAACACCAGAATTTTATGAAACTAGAAACAGCCTCTGCATTGAAATGTAGAGGATAAAAAGGTAAAGGTTTACAGCTAATCAATCTTTTAACTTGAGCAGCTAAGCAAAATGGCCGGAATGCTGCACCTAGATGGCAAAAATCCAGTAGCCAAAAGCGTCACTAGGTTGGGGTCTTCCCCCGTCTCAAAAATGGAAAAGATCATCAAGGACCCCTTTACTCACAATAATTGAGCAAAAAGAATCCCAAAGGTCTGATCGGAGGAATTAATTTCTACTTTGAATGGTTTATATTAAAACCCTCCAATAGGTAGTTCTTCAGATAATACAAGCATTAAATCGTCAAGGCATCTAAAATAGACCTCCTTTAATTACTGATTCGCATTACACACCGTGAAAAGGAAAACATATATCATCACAGAGTGGCATCAATATCAGTTAACATATCCCCAGTCAAACATGCATCATAACATTCAATTGGAAATAATGTAGTATCACGGTCACCATATAGCATTGATGGAAGTATGAATAACGTATTGAAATTAAACTACCTCAACGGGAGTTGCCAAAACAAGAAGATACTGAATGGCTTCAACAAAAACACCAGGCTTGGCTTTTGCCAAACCAACAGCACAAATAGCTTGTTCCTCCCCACTATATTCAGGACATTGACCATCACTGCATGACAAAGCAATAATGATGAAATAATGGATACAATTATACGATATTTCTTTTCTTCAGGTAAAAGTGTATGCATACAGAGAACTAAGAGAAAGATTCATGAAAGAAAGTTTCAACAAAAGTTGGACCCGATCCGAAATATGTGAAAGTCTGCAATCATTTAAGAATATGGTACTCTGAAGCACTTAGTTCCACAATTGGTTAGATGAAAAACAGAACACCGTTCTGGTAACAGGAAAAAGGCATTGATTGGCATGTTCTCAAACTTAGAAGCAACTCAAAAGATCTAGCAAAAGAACTAATTGTTTGCGTCATAAATTATTAAAACCTGCTAACAAGGAGGCTTCTAGATGAACACTCAAATACACTAACAAAGCAGTATTCTAGATCAGGGTATCATCAGAATTATATGGAAAAAATGAAGCATGTGATGGGACTACATAGTTGAGAATGTATGAAAGAATTTTCTCTGGTAGAAGAAACAATTTGCTTTGTTATTTTTAACTGTCCTTTAACACATAAAGATGAACAATAAACCCATGTAGCCTCTATCTTCTTCGGTATCAATCTTCTTTATGTTACAATTTAATGCACAGTGTTTCATTCCTGAAACCACTTCAAAGCTAAGTGTGTGTGCCTTGGTATGTAAATAAGAAAAGTGGAAAATTTACAGGAAAAGGATCCTCAAGAAAATATATATTGAGCAATAACATTACACTGCTTTCTCTTTTTCATAGAAAATGTCTTCAGGCAGAGTACAAAATACATACAACATAAACCGAAAGTAAGCAATCCTGTAAAAACTCAAAATTGCAGGCACAGATAATGTAATATGAACTTTTTTTTTTCAGATAAGAAACAGAAAGTTTTATTAAATAGAGAAACAATACAAAGTCCACTGGGACAAGAAGTCCCAAAAGCAAAGAAAAAACTATCACTACATGACACAGCTCCAATCTCTGAAAATATCAGAAACAAAAAGTCCTTTAAAATCCTTGTGAATGGAGACCCACCAAGGGACCCTAAACTTAATCTTAAACCACCTCTCTTATAATCTCTATCTTCAAAGATTCTTTTATTTCATTCTAGCCAAAGAGACCAACACATTACATGGATGATTACATTCCAAAAAACTTGACACCTAGGACTGATAAGACTACCAGCTCTATATAAATAAATCGGCAGCTGAAATGGCATAGCCAACTTAATATCCATTTCCCATAAAACTATGTACCATAGGCTAATGGTGAAAGGCAGTGAAGGAAGACGTGATTCAAGTCTTCAGAATGATTCCTACAAAGAACACACCAATTTGGGGATAGGGAGGCAAATGGAAAACGTTTTTGCAGAACGTCACAGCTTAAAAGCCATGAAAAGAATTGAACCTTCTTAGGTATGGGGGCCTTCCAAACAGGGTTAAAAAGGAGAAAGGGGGAAGTTGGAGTTGGGAAAAAAAGATGCGAAAAAGGATTTACAAGAGAAAACTTCAGATGATTCCCATTTCCACCTTCTAGCGTCCTCCACTCCCTCCGCCATCCTAACATTTTCCAACTGACTATCCAAATAACACAACGCTAGAACTTCCGAGTCTTTTATATTACAGTGAAAATGAAAATTCCAGGAGATAGAGGGCTCCAATGAATTGTTAGAATTAAAATTCACCAAAGAGATGATAGGTTTAGAATGCCAAGAAGAAATGCTATATAATGCTGGATAAAGCTCTTTGAAGGGATTATCACCCACCCAAGTATACTCCCAGAATCTGATTTTATTTCCTCCCCTAACGTGAACTGCAACTGATTGGTAGAAATCTGGATAAACTCTAGAGATACACTTCCATGGGCTCCGAAATGTGGTTCTGACAGCTAAACCGCATCCCAATTGTTATCTTGCAGTATGAAAATTTAAGCAAAACCCCAGGCGATAAGCTCTCTCTCACAATTGCAATGATCAATGTCACAAAAACAATCAGTTTACCACCGTAATTAACAAACACATTATACTTTAGGACTATATTTTCCCTATATTATCAGCATGTGAAGAGCTAAGACAAGTAATAATTAAATCCATGCCACCTGCTGTCAAATTTTCATTAGGGCATCAGAACAGAATAAGACTTTTAGTCTTCACAACCAAGACAGAAACAAAGACTAGAACTTCATCAATTACAAACTTCACAAAAAGAGAGATACAGAGACAGAGAATAAAACAAAGATAGGTTTACAAGATATGGTATACGGTATACCTAATAAAAAAATAAAAATTACTAAGGACTAAACAAATTTTTGTAACCAAAATTGTTAAACTTTAACTCCACAGTTCAACTGATCTAAGCCTAGGCCCATACTTTCCGTTTTGTCAACTTCTATCGAGCCCCATATTGTCCAATTCATTCACAAGAAATTAAATCTTAAAATTACCAATTCCATGAGACTAGCCTATCTTTCTTAGTCTAAAATCTAAATCCAATACATTCCACTGTTATGCATATGTTTTGCAGGAAACAAAATACTTCTACACAAATTCAACAATGATATCCTACAGGTGTAGATTTACAAACCTATCTGATGACAACGAATTTGGCACTTGCTTACGAAGTAGCTTATCTAAGAAAACTGTTGGAGCTACTTGAACTCTAAAGGGAATGAGAAAATAAGGCTTTACTGTAGCTATAGGCATCTGGAAGAAAAGAAAGATATGCCATAAGACGATTAATTAATTGATGTCGAAAAGCTTCCATATCAACTTTTCTTAGGGTCAATAACAAAAATTGTTTATTCTCATTTAGTAATTGTTCTGGAGTCAAGATGTTTGTGTGTCAATAACTATCAACCAACGCAACTCATACCACTTATCAAATCGCCAAAGAAATAAGGAGTTATCAACTGATGCCCACGCCCGTCGTATTTCTGGAAAAATCCCACATAAGGCTGTTCCCTCTCCACCAGCTGCATTGTATCTTTCAATCAACACAGGAGGCAACTCCCATGTGTCCACAACTTCAACCAAAGGAGGCCACTGAAATATAGACATAAAAATAACAAAATTTAATAGGTTCTCTAGCAAGCAAGACCCTATCAGCAGATGAATAGCACAATCCAAATAATAGCAATCAACCGAAATAAATTCACTAGTAATTACCATGCCTCATGCTATCACATCAAGAAGTTGCAAATAGTGGTTAAAACCACATAGTTATAGTGAATGGGAGATTAATGTAAAACATGTGCCAAAAATACAAGAATCTAAACACATTGATGCCTAACATAAGCATAGGAATTTGCATGAAAATAGGACTATGAATTTAAATTACTATGATCAGATCAACACCAAGTTCAAATGGACGAAAGCTTATTTTTAGCTTTCCACCACTTGAATCGTCTTAGAATCCATGTCCGACAAATTACAAGCATTCATATTGTCAGGTATTCCATCCTTGATACAATCAAATAAGTTGAAGCGTACACGGTATATCCCACAGTGCAAGTATACAAGCAAAACAAAAACCAACACTTGTAAGAAAAGGCAAAAGAAGTCATCAACAATTGCAGATCTATTATATGTTTCACATCAACGTGGAAAGTACACTTCAGCTGCATGTCAGAATTCTTCTGATCGAAGGATCTTCTGCTCCTTTCTCCCTAAATTACCCACATCAGGAAGGCAGTATGGGATTGTTCTCAAACTTGCTACACATTCACAAGGCATTCATCACTATTCCCCCGTCTTTTACCTTCAATTTTCCAAAAGACAAAAATCAAAGGAAAGATATTAAATCAGATATCATAATTCTACACCAATTCGAACGCAAGCAGGGGTGACACTCCAGTCCTTTCCGTTTCACATGAATACGCCAACTCAAGCCTACCATTCTCCTTTTTATGTTAAATTGTAAATGTTTATAGCCTCCCTTGCAGCTTGCACATGAAGAAGACAACTATTGTAGTAACACTGCTTCCTTAAACCTTTTCCAACTACAGAAAACAGTCTGGATTTTTTTATAAGAAACAATAATTTTATTAATCAGAATAGAAAAATTACATTTGGTGGATAAGGAATTCACACAAGATTTTTCGAGTCCTGAACCGACAAATCAGAATAGAAAATAGTCTGAATTTTTAGCAGCAAAAAGTGAAATAATTTCAATTAAGGAAAAAGTTCCATTGCTTTTGCAAGACAACCATATCAGCCTCATCGGCCATAACACTCACATCATGCGGACCTCACCAGTCACCATCATGAAAGCCCTTCTAAACTGCACATTCCCAGAAAAGCCACACAGGACATAGAAACTAGTTTGATCATAGCAACTCGGAACAAGTTAGGAAACTAGTTTATTGGTAGCAATTCTGGCACCAAATCCAAGCCCCATTCCGATTCAATCACCATTCCCTCATTGAGGCCAATGAAATCAGGAAAGTTCTCATAAATTCAGGATATCCACTCCATAAACCAAATCCATATAATATGCTGAAGAATCCCAGTACACCACCAATCACCCAATATGCAGCTCGCCAGCTCCAAATTAATTTCCCAAAATATTTTTTATCATTAGCGTTTCCCATCAATGACTTACCCAAAGGCACACCATAAAATTACTCGGTCATCGTACTCCATGACTTCCACATTAATGGCACTCCTGACCGCATCCCAATCCATCAAGTAATATTCTGCTGAGATATAATCCCAATTTTCATGAATGGTTTTTAACATGGATCCAATGAAATAAGTTCTATTAGATTAACTCCTCTTCTCATATTTGTCGCACTTCCATGCATAAATTACAGATTTGAGATCAGACACATCAAAGATAGGCAGCTTTTAGATAATAGCATATAAATCCATAATCAAGATTTAACATCTCCACTGTGATATACTACAACACGGTCTGGTACTTCCCAAAAGTTCCAATCCTCATTCATAGAGTGCTTCTGAGCAATATTACGTAAGTGGAATCCAAAATTGACAAACTTCTAACTCATGTCTTCCCCTACGAATTTACAATTAAAATACCAGCACTAAAGCCAAAAACTTTATCCACATAAATATTAAAGCTCAAAACTGTGCTCTAGCCAATTCAGAACATAATCCCCTTTTTCACTTTGCAGTTCTTGGAAAAACATGGGATGGAAAAGACAAACAATTCATGTCGTAAAATAAATTTAAAAACATATTAATAGATCACTTATAGTATAACACCATCAATAATGCAGCTATAAATATTGCATTAAGAGATCAAAGGTTTTGTGATAGCAATTCAATGTCTAGGCCTTTAAAGTCAAAAGAATAAACTTCAGCTTGCACATCAAGGCACTTCTTTAGACAGAAATTCTTAAGTTTTTTTCCCTCCAATGTAAGTAGTTTTTCACAAGAATGTCCTGTCAATATTTGAACAGATGTTTGTCTATGTTTACAATCTTCTCTCCTTTGCTTCTACAACCAAATTTTCTCAACACCTAAGGCTGACTTTCATTCAAGAATGCTGAAATTTTAGTGGAACTACTGGAAGTCTAGATCATAGGACAAAGTTGAGTACGCCCTATTGCATGGTCATCTTTGTTCTATCAATGGATTGCATAGTGGGATAAATGAGCCTCCTCCACAACTTCAAGCATCTTTGTTATACCTGAATCGGGGTTATACGTAGAGTAATTTGCACAGTTTTTTTCTTTCTCTTTCAGCTTACTCCTCAGCCATAATAAGGTAAAATCAAATAAAAATATAAAAAATCTCAAATAAATGCACTGCTTCAACGGTGCTTAACATGTGTAGCCCAAAAAACACATATGTTTCCCAGCACTTAGTTTTTACTTCACATTAGAAACTATCAAACTGGAAAAAAAAAAAAAAAAAAATGAACCAGTTATAAGATGATCAGCTACCTTAATACATTGTTATTTATTTGCAAGTATAGTGAATACCCTACCCCAGCCCAGCATGAAAACAAAGGGTAAAAAATAATATGCTCAACAAATTCAAATATTCAACCAAATCAAACACACAAAACGAATAACTATAAAACTTACCTCGCGGGGGTGGGTTGAATAGGGATGACTGAGTATCTAGATGCTTCCAAAGCTTCTTCGAGGTCGAGCTGCCCAGCCATTTCCCGGCCGATGCGGTCACTCACGACTAGCCCCGCATTGGTGACGTCCCGCATCACTACCTCGTTTTCCCAAGCAACCATCTTTAAGTAGAAACAATTATATACAAATAATAATCTTTTATACTTCTTCTGAAGACCCTAGGATTCTCAGTTCTAGTGAAGAAAAACCCTAGGGCCCTGTGTAAAGATTGCAAATTCAAGCCTTAGATTGAATAATATAGAATTATGTGAGGAGCAGATAGACGTAGTAGAAGTAAATAATTGACATTTCTTATGTGGAAAATTTTGGGGAGAATTTCAGAGGGGTTTTTCGGGGATTTGAGAATTAGGGTTTTTGGCGGTGGCGGACGAATGAAGCTACATTTTCAAAATTCGTATGGGTATAATGGTCTTTTCAAAACTTCTCTTATTTCTTATTTTACTTCGTAGTTTCTTTTTTTGGGAATTCTGCTAAAAACTAGAATTAGTTTTCTTTTTTTTTTTTAAGGAGAATTAATTTTCTTTAATTTGGTACAAATGGCAAAGATCTCAAGAAGTGAGTGTTTGAATTTTCTTAAACAATATCTTTTCTTTTTTTTCGAATTGTTCTTTCGATTTGGTTTTCTTTTTGCTTAATATTTTAGTTTTTTCCAGGGTAGTTAAGTTAGAAGTTTAAATTCGGTTTTCTAACACTACTAACTCCTTGGAAGTTTATTTTAGTGGGTGGTTTTCTCCTTGAAACTTGCAGGAAGTTTTTCTTCTATTTTCTTGCGGAAGTTATTCAAGAGATAGCTATTTAAGGATCAAAACCAAAGACATTTCGATTCTGATTTTAGGAGATTTGAGAGTTCATCTTCCAGCTTTTTCACACTGAGAAAAGTGCAGGCTCGATACCAGGAATGTTGGCAACATTGTTGGCATCATTTTTAGAACTCGAGTTTTGAGTGTTTATGTGAGATAGATTCAAAATACAGTAGTTTGAGTGTTTGGAGTGCACTAAATGTTTTCTCACGCTTTGTGAAGAGTGTTGTTACTTTTGGAGACACAAGGGGGAGTTGTTCTTCTAGTTTCCTTATTTACTTTGTATTTTTGTATTTTGTAAACAACATTACCTTTTAGATAATTTTTATTCTAATGAACACCGTACAAGTATTTTATACTTGTACAAATTTTTCAATCTCTTGTGTTTTGTATTTGATTATGTCTTTATTTCATACTTTGTGAAATTGTATTTTTAATTAAGTCTTTCATTTGTGTTTTGCAAAGTGTTGGCATCACTTTTGATCGCACACCGCATTTTCATTAGAATTGGACCCTCCACCTTTCAATCGCATCAAGAGCCTTCACTAGACGATACTTAGTGTGATCCTGTTTTTTTTTTTTTTTGTTTGTTTTTATGATGGAAATTCAGAGTAGTTCCATTTTTCGACCTCCTGTTTTGGATAGAACGAACTATTCCTATTGGAAGGTAAAGATGGGGGTTTATATCAAGTCCATTGATGAAAGAGCATGGAGATCCGTTCTTATGGGATGGACACCACCAAGAATTGTTAACACCGAGGGAGTTACAACAGACAAACCAGAGATTGAATGGCAAAATGATGAAATCCAAATTGCAAGTTTTAATTCTAAAGCTTTAAATGCCATATTTACTGTTGTTGATATATTTTTGTTCAAAATAATTTCTAATTGTGTTTCAGCAAAAGATGTTTGGGATGCATTGCAATTGCATTGTGAGGGAACACAAAGTGTTAGAAGAACAAAGCTAAGACTCCTAGCAAGCAGATTCGAGAATCTAAGGATGGAAGAAGAAGAGACCATTGCTTCATATAATGCAAAAATCTGCGATATTGCTAATGAGGCACAATCACTTGGAGAACCTATTAGCAATTCAAGATTGGTAAGCAAGGTAATGAGATCTCTTCCTGAAAGATACAATATTAAGATTTATACCATTGAATAAACCAAAGATACTAATACTCTTAGACTTGATGAACTTATTGGTATTTTACAAACTTTTGAGTTAAACTTGGGACAACAAAAAGAACATTTTGTTGAAGACAAAAGTATTGCTTTTAAAACCCAAACTGGTTTTGATTTTTGTGATGTTCAAAGTAATGCAATGGAACATTTTATGAAAAACATTCATGAATGTGATTTAAATGAAGAATCTATTGCATTATTGACCTTACGGTTTAATAGTTTACTCAAAAATCTTTTTGAATGACAAAGATTTCAAGTCTAAGAAATGCAGTTTTAAATTCTTCAAATTTCCCTAAAAGTTTGAACTAAATCAAGAAAACAATTTTTAAAATAAAAACCTTGACTTGATTCAATGTCGTGCTTGCAAAGGATTTGGTCATTATGCAAAACAATGTGCAAACACTCTTAGGGAAAGAGGTATGTATTTTACTGTATCTTTTAGTGATGAAGAATTTGAAGATGGTGAAGAAAATTGCAAAGGACTTGTAACGATTCTTGAGGAAGAGGAGCTCAAATCGATGGATATTCGTAAATGATGCAACAAATGATGCCAATACTTGAGGCATCACAAGACAAGTTTTCTGATTCTGAATATGATTTTGTTAATCATTTTGCATCATTTTTATGTCTGAATTCAGGGTCAAAGTATGTTGATCTAGAAGATAAATGTCATAATAATTTGCAACTTAAATGTGAAGATCTTGTCAAAGAGAATGACATTTTAAGAGAATTTGTTGGGAGATTGGAAGTTCTTTTAACAAAGAAAGACAAAGATCTTGATCTGGTAAAATCTGAACTTATTAGTCTTAAAAAGACAGTAAGTAAGTTTGATTCTAGCTCTGCTGTTATTGATGATATATTTTTGAAAGCTAGATTTGATAGAACCGATTAGATATGTTCAAGCAAACAAAAAGATTCTTGTAAGAAGACATGCCATTCTATGAAACAAGAGAATCTTTGGAAAAAGTGGCAAATCATTTTTCAAAAACAATTTCAAGAAGTCCGGAAGTGTTTTGAAACGAAAATTTGTGTGTCATTCTTGTTTTAAACCATGGCATATCAAACCTTTTTGCTTCAAATTGAAGAAATATAAGGAATTGGGTAAAATGATGCCAAAAATGATACATGACACTGTTGAGGACACTTTCAATTTTGGCTGAGAATTCTTGAAAAACTAATCCTAAATTGATTTGGGCTGATGATAATGATCGTTGTTGTACTCAACACATTGCCACTAAACATCCGTTAGCAGATATTTTCTCTAAATCTTTGGATTTTGAGAGTTTTCCTTGTCTAAGGAAATCTCTTGGTTTGTGTGTTCTTTAAATGTGTGATGCTTCATGTGTTGCATCACTGTGTGACACATCCTGTTTGTATATATATATTTTTTTGTTTTGTTATTAGTTTGTATTCTTGAGTTTTTGTGTACTGATGCATCATCTTTTGTAGGCATTTCTGTGCAGCTCAAATTCTTAAAAGAAGTCAGCAAACATATTTTTTTTAAACTTGCTTTTTGGGCATATTTGTACATTTGGCTCATTGATCGTGTAAATAGATTGAGCTATATTTCTGTGACTTTTTTAAGTCTTTTTGTACTATTCTTATGCCTGTGAATCATTATGCAAGAAAAAAAAATCTCTGTTTTCATCATTTAAATTGAGTTTCTTTATTCTGAATGATCTTGCAAATGATAGCATCATTATACATATCACCTCATGATACTGCTGTGTGTTTGTTTTATATATATATTTTTCGTTTTTTTATTACTATTTCTTATATATTTAAAAAAAACAAAAAAAAAACAAAAAAAAAATTGTGAAAAAAATCTGCAAAACCTGATGTTTAGTAGTAATGAGTTGTTACTTTTTATCTCCTTTCTCCTATGTTGGATAAATGGTCCTAACTTCTTCTAAATGAAGATAATGGGGTATTAAAATGCTCTCAGTGAGCTTGTATGTTGTTATTTTCTCTCTTTAAATTATGGAGGTTGATTTCAATCCAAAAAGGGGGAGAAAGTGGCACAAAAACAAGCTGGAAGCAAAGGCAGTGGAGATGATGATTCTGAGAATGATGCCAACACCTGAGGCATCATTTTTTTGACAAAATTGAACTTGCTTGTTTGAAGAGTATTTGATGTTTTTGGTACTTCTTGTTCGACTTATATTCGGGGAGATTTGACTCCTTGAATTATGGGGAGAATATTAATCGTGTTGTTTTTGTGCAAAAGATTTTGTCCGTAAACTGCAAGAAATGGGGAGATTGTTAATGTTTGAATTTCCTTAAACAATATCTTTTCTTTCTTTCGAATTGTTCTTTCGATTTGATTTTCTTTTTTGCGATTAATATTTCGATTTTTTCCAGGTAGTTAAGTTAGAAGTTTAAATTCAGTTTTCTAACACTACTAACTCCTTGAAGTTTATTTTAGTGGGTGGTTTTCTCCTTAAAACTTGCAAGAAGTTTTTCTTCTATTTTCTTGCGGAAGTTATTCAAGATATAGCTATTTAAGGATAAAAAACCAAAGACATTTCGATTCTGATTTTAGGAGATTTGAGAGTTCATCTTCCAAACTTTTTCACACTGAAAAATTCACGCGAAGCTCGATGATACCAGAATGTTGGCAACATTGTTGGCATCGCCTTTAGAACTCGAGTTTTGAGTGTTTATGTGAGATAGATTCAATGTAGTTTGAGTGTTTGGAGTGCATTAAATGTTTTCTCACGCTTTGTGAAGGAGTGTTGTTACTTTTGGAGACACAAGGGGAGTTGTTCTTCTAGTTTCCTTATTTACTTTGTATTTTTGTATTTTGTAAACAACATTACCTTTTGGATAATTTTTGTTCTAATGAACACCGTACAAGTATTTTATACTTATACAAAATTTTCAATCTCTTGTGTCTTGTATTTGATTCTGTCTTTATTTCATACTTTGTGAAATTGTATTTTTAATTAAGTCTTTCGCTGTGTTTTGCAAAGTGTTGGCATCACTTTTGACTGCACACTGCATTTTCATTAGAATTGGACCCTCCAATTCTTTCAGTGAGAAACATAATTAAATGCAATTTGTTTTCCTTTCAACTTTTGGTATATAAGAGTTGCAATCGAATCGAACCAAGCTGAGCTTCTGATAGTTTGAGTTTGACTCGTTTATTATCGAGTCGAATCGAGCTTGAGTTTATCGAATATTTTGATGGTTCACGAACATCTTCAAACTTAATCGAGTCCAGGGCCTGACTTGACCACAAGCCCAACAAGCCCTTTAGATTAGGGCCCCAAATTTTTGGGGCCCATTTTTCTTTTAAAAAAAGGAAATTTGCAAAAATGCCACTTTTTTACAAATTTTTGGAAAAATGCCACCTAGCCTAAATCCTTTAAATTTTACCCTCCTCATCCCCGTGAAATGTCAAAGATATCCCTTAGCTTAAATTTTTAATTTTTTTCTCAAAGGTTGTTCTTTCATCCTAAAGAAACTCGATTGACCATAGTTCTTCATTTCTCAACCCCATTTCACGACCGAGCTCCCATTTTCTCCGAAATTTCAAATTTTCCGCAACGGATGACATTGTTCCGTGTCCTGGCATTTTTGACAAAGATCGTTCGAGCAAAGCTTTTATTGGACCGAAAGCGGTGCGTTTTTGTGATTTTTTTTTCCGCAATTTTTTGGAGCAGAGGTCACTTGCAACTGACTTGTTTTCGAGCAGAGGTGTTTAAGTTCCAATATTCCACTACATTAGGTCGAAAATATGGAAAGAGATTAGAATTATTTTCCGACAAATGTTTGCGGTTATTTTGGTTATTTTTCATTTGTAAACAAGTATAAATACTCAATATAGTCCGTGTTATGTAGTGGATAATATTTAATTATTTGAATTTTAGCGAATGTAGTCGTGTGGAAGTCAAAATGTGATTAAATTGTAGAATTAGTTCGATTTTGACAAAAATAGCTCGGTCTTTGCGATTTGGGGTTTGTTGTCCGCTATGTAGTCGATTTGTTGGCCTCGGTGTGTGGTCGGTGTGCGGTCAATAATTATAGTCGGTGTAAGGTTGTAGTCGTTTGTAGTCAAATGTGTGGTCGTTGCCTTTATAAGTTTCTGATTTCAATTTATTATTGTATTGTTTCAGGTTCTGGTTCATGCTCAATATTAATTCTTTGGGATGGTGCATGCGAGTTGGATTCAACTAATCGTCGTTGGTGTTTCAGTGGAAGAAAACAAAAACACGTGGTTGTCCCTTCCGTTGTCACTTCTCTCAATTATTGAAAAAGACTGGGAAACTGTTGTTCTGTATGCAGATTGTAAAGCTTACAAAAAAAAAAAAAGTTGCAGTCATCATACTATATTATTACCAAAATGAGATATTGTACACTTTTTATTTCTTTTGCTTTTTTTTTTTTACTATTTGGAGTGGGCTTTTTTTACCCCTTTAATGAATGAAAAGTTTGCATTAGCCTGCATTTATATCCCAGTATTTGGCGAAGACTAGGACCTCTTTTGGTTTGCCTTTCAAAAGAATCTTCTCAATTTTCCCCTATTATTTTTCTTTTTTTTCCCAAAACAATAGTCATTTCATTAAAACGAACCTCAACAAGAGCGATTATAACAAACTTCGTAGCCAGGGGCTAAGAACCGACAAAGGCTACATATTGAGCCAAACAGGGAATTGATCAAACCAATTCAAATCAACATTACTATCCACGACTAAACGAGCTAATCTATTACAAACTGAATAACTCATCAAATCAAGGATATCAAATACACAATACTCAAACAAGTACCATAATAAGTATATGTCTTCGGCTGTTTTCTAAAATCATGTCTATTTTATCCAATTTTTACTTCTATAAGTTTTAAAAAATTTAGAAAACCAATACATAGTAATTACACTCAAATCATAAAACCAATATATAATTATTACACTTAGTTCAAAACTTGTGAATCCCACATCATTTGTATCATTACAATTTTACACATTACCTTCTCACATTTAAATATATCAACACGGATAGTCACCAAAGTGAGTCGAGATGATTTTAATTTTGAAACAAGACCTACATGAGAGCTTCCCTTCAAACCAATCTTTCTCATTTGAAACGAGAGCCATTTTCTCCTGTTTTACACCAAAACAACACATTAGGGGCGAAATAGTAGTCGAAAGTTGGTTAAATACATAGTCGGATAAGCAGACAATGGTTGACACAATGTTCATAATAAAGTCAAAAACATGATCGATATGGCATTAAGTGCATACATACAACAGAAATTAAAGGAACATAAAAAATCTAAAAAAACCGGTCGACAAAAAAAAAAAAAAAAAAATAAGAAAAACTTGCAAACAACATCCAAAATCAAACCTAACCAACTAATAAACATTATAAATAAACTTCAAAATAATACGAACATGCTTTCGAAACAACCCATAACCCATGAAAAAAGGAACATAACTAACAGAGGTCGACCAAAAACATCACAATTACTTAACATTATTTTTGGAAAAAACCCATGCGAGAGATCTTTCACCCAAACCTAGCAACCCTAAACCAAAGGAAAGTCAAAAAGCTTACCAAAAATGAAACTTGAAGCATACTACAACACAGGTTTAAAAAAAAAAAAAAATACAAAAATGCAACAAAAACCTTAAAAACCCTAGATTTGAAGAACACGAGCCAAAATCGAACTTACTTTGGGAAATATACTTCATAATGGACGCCAAAAATTATTTTGGAGCACCCTCGAAATCGCCGAAAAATTATTTGGGAGCGAGAGAGACGGAAAGAGAGAGAGAGATTAAGAGTGAATCACAGACTTTTGTTTTTTTGTTTTCAAGACACGTGAGAATGGGAGGAAGAGATTGATTGGGGCCCTTTTTCTTTACTAAGGGGTATCTTTGACATTTTCACATGAATGAGGGGGTAAAATTTAAAGGATTTAAGTTGAGTGACATTTTTCTAAAAAATTTGTAAAAAAGTGGATTTTTGCAATTTTTTCAAAAAAAAAAAAAAAAAAAACTCTTTAGTTCCATTAATCAAACACTGATAAAGGCCCAAAACTCATCTCACGTTTGTTGCCCTTCACGTGATTACGTGAATCACGTTCCCGTTGTCTCCATCTTCGGTCTTCCACAGCGGCGGGCGTCGCTGCATCAGACGGTGCTCGGCGGCAGTGGTCCACGGACCACGGTCAGTTTTTTTCCCCAACTTCAGTCTTTAAATTGCTTTTAAATTACAGAAATTGTGTGAAGATTCAAAGTTTCAAATTAATTGTAAGATTCAAATTATTTTAATCAAGCAAATAAAAAGAAAGAAACTGGTTGGGTGGTAAATGAAAATTAATTCAAGTATTCAACTAAATTTCATGTATGTATTGCAGAAGAAGAATAAGAAATAAATTAATTCAAATTAATTTTTTTTGTTGGTTTTTTTCCCCACTTTTTTCACTTCAGTTTTGTACCAAACCAATCAATTTGTTTATTTGACCCTTGAAGGTAGTTAGGTAGTAGGAGTAACAAATAAATGAATTTGCTAAAAGGTGAGGTTGAGTGATTGAAAAAATTGAGGAAGATCAAGAAATTCTTTTATTTGTTTTCTTATATTCCTAATAGTTGAGGTCTTTCTTCACTTTGGTAGATATAAAAAACTGCTCTTTGGTTGATATTGTGGGAGAAGATACATTCTATGTTGGTGCTGTACTTGCTTATATATGAAGTACACATTTATTGTTTTAAAAAAATATGAATAATATAATATGCTTTTGTAATTTTTGGTTTAATGAAATATTTGTTTTGCCGGCTATTAATTCCCACATGTTGATTGTACGAATATTAGTTTACTAGTTGATACATTACTATTGTCTTTCCGACATATTACTACTGTTCATAATTAACATGTTGTCTCACTAAAGTAATTATTTCATTTGGTTATTGTTATAATTAGTGTCACAAATGATTTTCCGGCCCTTAGATTTAAAGTAATATTTTAAGATAAAAAAAAATTCGATCTCTTGGGGGCCTATTTTTAGAATCTCGCTTAGGGCCATCGAAAGACAAAATGGTCCAACCTCGATCGAGTCTAAACGAGCTTAGTAAATATCAATTATAAATTAAAATTATTTTTCGATTTGTTACAAAAATAAAGTTACATATTTTGTAAAATTCATAATATATATGTTAAAACTTATGATTCTATTCAAATAAATAAGTTGATTTAAATATTTTTATATTTATCATAAGTAAACGTATAAAAATTAAAATTAAAATCAAACTATTAGTTTAATTTATACAAGTTTATTAACGAGCACCTTTTCACGAGTTAAAATGAACCAAAGTATCTCAAATTTTGAGTTTGGTTCATTTATTTTAACGGCCTCATTAAACAAATTCGAAAGAGCTTTTATCAAATCGACTTTGAATAGCTCAAACAACTTAGTTCATTTGCAATCATAGGTATCTCTTTATTCTTTATATTCAAAAGGTGGTGGATCTCTTTTTTTTTTTTTTTTTTTAGGAAGAAAAAGCGGTGGATCTAATAGAATAAAAGTTTCATGTGTTTTATTCAAAATGAAATAAGAACAATTAATCAATTTCAAAAAATAATAATAATAAGAAGAATATGTGATCCTAAAAAAATACCCATAATAAGCCCATCGTAATTAGGAGTGTGAATAAATTGAGCCGAACCGAACATAATATTATTCAAGTTTGTTTAAATTTTTACCAAACTTAAAATTTGTATTTGAGCTTGGTTTGATTATTAATTGAGTCGAGCCAAACGAGCCGACATAAATCGAGCTGAGTAGGCTTGATATTTTTATACATATTATGTTGATTTTTTTCTTGTCGAGTCGAGTTCGTAGAACTTTATGTTTTATTGAACGAAAAATTGTGTTTTAAGCAGTTAGTCATGTTAATGAACCAAGATCAAACGAGTTTTTAACGATCGATCTCGAAATCGAGTATCGTAGTTTTGTTCGATTTCATTCATTCTTATGGGTTGCTTTTGTATATTTTATATATAATTATAAGTATAATTATAATTATAATAAAATACTTTACGTTCACCTCATTGGCCTGCCTCGATCGAGCCAAGTTGACTTTGATTGTAACCCCTTTTTGAAAATCCAAACATTTAAAAAAGGATTGAAAACTCGAACACAACGGTACTATCCGATCGGGCGGCGGCTGTGGCAGTCGTCAAATGAGCATCGCCGCCGCCTTTAGGTCTCTCAAGGCCTCCTCCGCCATCACATGGAAATCTGTACTCTCTCCCCCATTCAAAACACTTATATGATCATAAAGTTTTCGCGCACACGAACTGATAAACCCTAGTCGTCCTACTTGCAGACGGGCAAGCTGCAGCAAACTGTAGCGAATTGCATAGAGAGAACTGGTCGGGGACTCCACTCAGGCGACGTATTCACCGTCAAGATTCTACCGGCAGCCGCTCGATTTGGCCGGTGCTTCATTTTCCGATCGACTGTTATTCGCGCGTCAATTGATAATGCTGTGAAAGAGACTCCTCTCTGCACTACGCTTTCGCAAGATGGTTACAGGGTTCTAACCGTGGAACACCTGCTCTCCGCTTTGGAGGCCTCTGGTGTCGACAACTGTCGCATAGAGATTGAGGGGTCAGGCGATTGTGATCGTTCTGTTGAGGTAATTTCTGATTAGTAATGAATTGATATCTTAACCAGGGCTGGTCATGGCATTATTGGTTAAAGATTGATGTTTTAAGATTTATTTACCTTCCCAACCTTCGAAACCCTAGTCCAGAAAATTTCAAATTAATCAAGATGGGGACTGAAACGACACCGCTCAGTGTCGACGCCGCTGAAGCAGCTCCGCCTCCATTCGCCGGAATTTCTGGTTTCTCCGTCACATTCACGCTCTTTATCGACTGCAGTCCCAGGTCGCACCCACTCAACCTGTAATTTGGTCAAGATGATTACATGAACATTTTCCGGCCTCGGCTGGAATAACAAACTTCCCTATGGATTTTCTCCTCTTCCCTGAGATATCGCCTCCCAATATACATGGCCCATCGCGTTTTCAAAGTCGTCTCTCGTGACCTGCTCCTTTCTTGTCAGCACCTCAGAATACCAAGCAACTCGCTTGCTACATCATTGTTGTCGATCAGAACCTACTCCTTCCGACAAATCCTCATGAAATGCGTGGTAATTGCTCCTTATTGAGCGTTCACGGTGGTTCTCTCCTTCGATTAGAAAGGGTAATGGCTTTCCTTAAAATTTCGATGAGATTTATGAATCACGTCGTAAAATTTGTGAACAATCTCTTATTGGTAAGGCTTTTTTATGAGTGATAAACCATTTTCCTCTTTTGCTGACTTAATGCTAAATTGGAAGGATTTATGGGTTTTGTCTTCAAATTTTTCGGATTATTTCTCTTGGTAAGGGCTATTTTAATTTGCATTTTAATAATTTGTTTGATCGTGATGTGGTTTGGCGTAAAAAAATTTGGTGTTATCTCGGGTTTATTAGGCTTGATCATGGACTCGGATTTTTGACCCAGATAATGTCGAGTTATTACTATGATTTAGTGCATTATATTTGGTTTTAAACTACGAATATTGGCATCAGGAAATTCTTTTGGGTATTTATGCGCTTTGATTGGAGCGTTGGATCAAGATTGATAATAACACTTTGCATGGCGTGATGGAGTCATTATCTTTGGGTTAACGTGGATGTGGATTTATCGCATAGTTTGCGAAAAAATGATGATTGAGCGTCTTTGGACACTTTCGGGTTTTGTTTTCTTCATTATGAGCGGTTACGAGTTTTGTCGGCGTTGTGAAATAGTTGGACATTATTTTACGTTTGCGAAGAAAGACTTTTGGCTTCTAATGCTCTGACGTGGTCGTAGCAGGAAGCTTAATCATCGGGAAATATGGTGAACCACGACAAATGATTTGTTGATGGGAAACATTTGAACATGCGGGTTTGGTGGAACCTCTTGATAGAATGTCTTTAAATCTCCTTCCAGGTAACCGCTTCTAACTCGCACTTTTAATGCTTTTGATCTCTTTGCTTTGGGATTTTGAGATAATAGTGAAATTGACGACATGCGTGGGATGCTGCTAAGCAGTTTGCACATATTGACAATCTTTTTTGGAGATTGAGGTGGGTCTCGACTTTCGAGGGATATGGTTGATGATTCCCATACCCCCCATGTTAGTCTTTTATGGCTAATAGGAATGATAAGTCGTATGGTAATGAAGCAAATGATGCGATCGGGCGTTGGGAATCTTGTGGGAATATTGATCTTCACGATGTTACAGGATGTCGATCTACGATACCATTTTCCTCGTTGCACAATTAGGATAATTAACACTTGGATACGCTTAGCGGATAAAAACTCCGGAAATTCGTAAAAACTCTTGTTGTCCCAGAAAGGAGGTCCTTCCTAGGCGACCATTAGAGTTCTGTTGGGGGAGTGAGAATATCATAATTACATGAATATGGTAGCTCACTAGATCATGGGGCGGATGAGATTGAGGAGGAATCCAGCTGATAATCAGTGGCTCTGCATGGGAGCCGGCGACTGTCAATGAATATTCTTCTTTGGAATCGTTCGAGGATTTGAATGATCTCTCGGGTATGCTCGCGTCACAAGATTTCTGCTTATCAAGCAGTTGGCACATGCAGTGGAACACAAAACGGATATCTCGTTTATTCATTCTCTTTTGCGGTCGAGCATGGGATTTTCTATTTTGTGATTAATCAACGACCGGCATGCGTTAATATATGGATTAACTTATTTACTTTCGTTTTATTTCGGCACCGGTGTTACATATGTCCGTCCGGCTTGTTTTTTGGTTGAAGCGAGTTTGTCGGTAGGTAATATCCGTATTGGTTTTGTGCATGGGCATCTTATGTTCGTCGTGATCTTTGGCGGGATTTGTTGGCTCGTCGAGACTCTAATTATCACAGTGGTTGGGATTTCAATGCGGTGTTGGGTCTTCCGTAGGCGTCGTAGTTGCATCTCTGTCTGGAATTCTGTCGGGAATTTTTGAGCTTTTTTATTGAGATGGCGATTGATTGATATCATTCGTCGGTCATAAATTTACTTGGAAGGTGCGTATGCGCGGGTAATCACGTGGAATCTACCGTATTGATCGGAATTAACATGGCGGAGGGATTCTTGGATTATGGGAAATGGTTCATTACACACGTGTTGCCTGCATGTGTCGGACCATCATCCTATTTCCATCAACTTAAGACACTTCTTTATGCTCCCGGTTTCCTGGTTTAAACATGTGGACTCTCGATGACCCAGGCTTTATCTGATGATTCACGATTCTTGGTTTTTTAAGCGTCTCGTTCTCCTTTGGGGTAGGATTAAGGCAGAGCTTAACGTCTGGCTCGCGCCAGGAATGGAATACGATGTTTTTGGTAATGTCTTTTCGTGAGTCCATTCTCTCCTCCATTACCTCGATTCGAATGCCGTTGCATTTGAGGCTATTACGAAGAGGCTTTTTTGTCGAAGTAATTGGAGTCTAATCTGCGATGTTAGAAGAGGTTTTGAGCAAAGGGAATACGAGATGTTACGTCAGAAAAGCCGTATTCTTGGCTTAAAGATGGGGACCACTTAATCTTTACTTTTTTGAACGTCGCTAAGATTCGTAGATGTCGAACTCATTTCTTACTTATTATTGATGGAGAGCTTTGTAGAATCTGTTATTATCACGGAACATGTCACTCGTTATTAAAGAGAACGCTTTTCCAGCGTCTTTTGCTCTCCACTTCATTATTGCTTAGGATCTCTCTCTTATTGGCCTTGAGAGTTAACATTTGTTCAATCAGATCCTCGCAGGTAAATCAGGCATATGATGAGATTAAAGATCACGGTCTTTGATATGGACCGCTTTGGCGCTCACCAGCTGGATGGCTTTAAAGGAAATTCTATCGGTTTGCTTGGGAAGTGGTTTCGATGATGTGGTTAAATCTTAATTCGACATGCTTTTTTGATCTTGGGTGATTAAATAGGGGCTTAGTGCAGTTTTGTGGTTTCATCCCCAAGATTTGAAGCGGTCAAAATTGATCAATTCGACTGTCGTACTTAGCAATTTTTGTTTAAAATTATCACAAAATTCTCTCATCTAGATTGGCCCCGATCTGACATGACATCATCTCTCTCCCGATTCGGTTTGGTTTTCTTAAGGGTGGCAAGTATTCATGATTGCGTCTCTTTGGCTTGGTGCATTAATTGTTTTTAGATCGTCGGGCGTATGGTGGTAATATGGCCATCGAGGTGGACATTAGCATAGAACTTTTGACAGCAACTTTCTTGGGATTTCTTGTTGCCGCGTCATGAAAGCTTTGGTTTTCAAATACTTTTTGTGGTTGGATTCTTTAGCGTTCTTGATCTGCTGGACTACCGATTCTTTTGAATGGCTCGCTTGATTGGGTATTTTGGTTGTTCTGAGGAGTTAAAATGAGGATCCTCATCTCAGCTTCTTTTTTGCATTTCAGAGAGGTTAAGTAATCTTATTAGTCGTGAAAGCTCGAATCTGAGCTCTATGGGTATTAGGAAATTTGTGGCGACATCTCCTTCCCATCTCAACATTTATATGCGGACGATGTGATTATTTTACGCCAGGCGTCTAAAGCGATCTTGGCGTTATTTCGCGTTATTTGATTATGGCGACTTTCGAGAGCGATATCTTCAATCGGGACAAATCTACCATTTATTTTGGTAAATTTGTGCGTCATAGCGAATTTTGTCCAGGATTTATTAGAATGCGGGGAGAGGAAACTGCCTTTTATTTACAGAGGTTCGCACCGGGGAGTCACAGGCGGATGCATTTGGAACTGTTGGATCGTATTGTTGCAAATTCGATGGCTGGAAGGGCATTCTCTTTTATGGCGGAGTGTGTAAAGCAGCGGTCAGTGCAGCGATCTTCGATTACATTGTCCACTCAATGATGGTCTATTTGGCGGCCACCACACGACTCATCGTTTGGGAAATTTCTCAATTTTATTTGGGTGGAGAGCATCCGAAAAGAAGAAGGGGTTGAGTCGCTGTTCATTGAAACACGTATGTGTGCTCCTGCTATTGAAGGTGGTTTTGGGCTTGCGTTCGATCTCGTATCTATGGTGCATCGCTGCGATCGCATGGCTTAGGATATTTTGGCCGGGTTCATTAGCGGCATTTTCGCCTTGGGAAGCGAGATTTTGGATCGGTCTCTTGAGCTTTAAGGCACTCTCGTTCTAACACTTTGGTGGGTTTCGCCGCAACATCTCTACAAGGAAGACTCATTTGGATTATCGGGGGCAGCACCTCTATATCTTTTTGGTGGGATAATTGGCTGGATATAGTATTGCGAGATAAGATGGCGTTAAATAGGTTTTAAGTAAGAGATTATCTCGAGGCGATTTGATTATTTAGTTGATGGTGTTTGGCAACTTCACCCATTTCATTACGAATTGTGAGGATATTGTTATGGACATCTTATTTATGCTGTTGTAGGTGAAGATGATTCTCGGGTATAGTGCAGATCGGTTCAGTAGCTCATTTCTTCTCGTATTCTTGGCATCTTCACTAGATTTCCGGTGGTTCGTTGGGGTAAGTGGCTCTGGAATCTAGTATTCCAACACGATCGATCTATGTTAGCTTAGCGGCTGATTCATAATAAGCTTTTTGTGGGGTCATTTTGCAAGCGCGGGATTTGGACTGCGGTTTGTCAGGCTTTGCTTCGGCGATACGAGGATCTCGATCACTAACCTTTTGCCCGTTATTAGTTTCTAATTGGGAGTATTTCAGCACAGTACATTGATAACAATTGGATTTTTCGGCTTGGCATTTGGGGTTATTCTTGAGTTTGGATGTGAAGAAGCTCTCAAATCTTTTTTGGAAGTTAACGTTGATTACGCTTTTCTTTGGGTGATTTAGTCTTGTCATGACAAAGGCGGTGTTTGAGAGTCAAGTTCTCAAATGTTCTATTAGTCTTTCGGAGTCTTTTCTTTTATTAGGAAACCCGCCCATTGCTCTCTATGGGCTTAAATGCATAATGGTTGCGCGGATCTGATTCATTTGAGGATGTTGGGTATTCGGGTTGTCATCGGCCAAGGGCTAAATCCACAACATTAGTCGTTGGAATCTCCACACTCACTTTGGTTGGATTAAAATTAACACGGATGGGAGTGCCGTGGTCTCAGGGGATTAGTGTGGAGGTGTTTTAAAGTAATGTGTCATGGCTTATTCTTGGTTGTTTTACTTTGCACAGTCTTTGGGTTGACCCAAAGCGATTACGAGGGGGCCATCACGGCTTGTGAAATTACTCTTGATAAGGGATGGCAATTTATTTGGCAAGCGGTCCTCATATATCATTTCGATCTTCCTCTTTACATTTTGGTGGATATTCATGGGTCAGCTAAAGGGCGACTTTACTCTTATATAAATCGCCTCATTGAATTCATTTAGGGCATCTCACGTTTTTCGTGAAGTGTCATGTTGCCCCAGCCACCGCTAACTGAAGCTTATGTGGTGGGTAACCATTGGTGGGATGTCGCTCCAAGCTTAAGCCCGTGATGTTATTTGCTCTTTTGATAAACTTTCTTTACCATATTAGATATTAGTTCATTTTTTCCTTGATCCATCACTGTTGGCTTGTGGTTGTTTTGCATGAGTTATTAAGTATTTATTCTTATCGAAGTCTCTTTTTTTTTTTCAGGGTTTTTCCCACAAAGGGTGGGTTTTTGTAGAAGGTTTTTATGACCATCTTGATTCATTTGATCGGCCTTGTGATCAACGTTATTTTTCTTTATTTATTTATTTTGGCCTCCGATATTTTACTTATAAAAAAAAAAAGTTGTTACCTTCTTTAATTTGGGAAATATATTTGTTACTATTGGTTTCTTATTTATATTTGATTTGGATTGTTTACTGTTTTGGTTGTAGGTTTTACTTGAAATGAACTGGCTTTGATGTTTAAAAGTTTGAAAATGAAACTGTTTTTGTGAGTTTTAGTAGCTTTGGGTCTTTAGAGGGCGAAGGAGAAAAGTTGGATGGCCCTCCCACATGTGGGAAAGTGACCTAGTCTTTTTTTTTTTTTTTTTTGTAAAGAAACAGAGACCAGACTTTACTTGATCCTTGAAACTGCATATATTTCTATAATTTTTTAAAGACTAGGAGGCCGTGAAGTTGAAATGCCATTAACCAGCTGGTCCAGCTTAAAAACAAATGACAAAATAAATCACCATATCCTTTTTAGTTGGAAGCCTCCATAAACCTTTTTTTTTTCATCTTATAGTATGCTTTTGATTTATTTCAACCCCTTAAATATTGAGCAAATAAAAGCCTTAGAAGTTGAAGTCTGGTTCGTCGGCATAGTGATCTAGTTTGCATTTAGGCTCATGGAAAAGATTGTGCAAAGGTTGATGTGTGTACAGGTGGGAATGGATTGCATTTGAGGGTTGAAAATTTGGGATGAGATCTGAGTGTTGTGAAAAAGGAAGTTGGTTTTGGAAGGTTATATTTGTCTTCTCATTTTTAATAAATATAATGAATCAGTTGTGTTGTTTGATTGACTTTCTTTGTTTGCATCCTTTAAGGCAAGGGCAAATGTCAGCATATTGTTCTTTGGGAATAATTTCTCAAACACGGTTTGATAAATTCAAATGTAGAATGAGTTCTCTGGTTATTTCTAATTACATCTTAAATAAAGTAATCGAAGTGTATTGTTGTATGGGTGCAATGCACTTGATAGTCTTGATATTACGAGAATTTGTGGAATGATCGATGATGGGTGACTGCTCTCCGAGAAGTGAGCAACCTTGAACAAGCTATAGAAACTAACATGAGTGTTTGTGATTTTTGAAACATAACCATCAGGTTCCTATCTTTGATGGGTCAGCAAGAGAATGGGTGGAAGCGCAATCAAGCAAAGCGGGACTGGTGGCTGTAGATTGTGGTGGTAAAAGTTGCTTGAAAAACTAATGTCGTTTCTCAGTGAACCTGTTCACGTGACGAAAAACAGTTCTTTTATAGCAGCATTCCCTTATCAAAAGTCAATATCCGTATAGGTATTATGACTACCCCACAGAGTAAACCTTTTAATGCCTTGACAAAGCACTACAATAGCAACAAAACTTGTGTTCCTGTATCAGTTTAGCTGTTACTGTTGGTCGGAGTGCCATAATTGCACAGAAATTCATTTTGGTGGCAGAAATAGATTGTTAAAGGTGTCTGGCAATGGTACACCATACTGCTTTTAACTCTTATTATCAGCGTTTGGGAAACTACTCAAGAAAAGTCTTACGGTACAACGTGACCCAATGTTTGTAATACAGACCATAGTGTGGTAGGACATCATAACCTAATATTTATCTTCAATTCATGCTTGTATATTTTATTCTTACACAAAAAGTTATTGCAGGCACCTACAATTGGTCGCCAGTGGTTCTCTTCACCTTGTTGGATGAGTCTTTCTACTCTAAGGCAATAGCTTCAGAACCTTTTGCCTTTATGAAATTATTTTCCCTTTTTAAGGTGCTTTTTCCATCATTATCTGTATATGTATATGTATATGAATATTGCTCTGTGCTGTGATTTTCTTCAGCAACATGTGTTCTCTGCAAAATTTGAGTTTCCGTTGGCAGGCTAATTCTAAGTGCCGTTTATTGTATGAGAAGTTAAATAGTTGTCTCTTTTGATAGAACCAATATATCTTTCCCTCCTACATGGGGTCACTTTCGAGTAGATTTTTCTTATTTGATTTTATCTCAATGTATTTAGTGAGTAGTTTATCTACTCTTGTCGGGTGATTGTTAAAAATGACTCTTTTGTTTCTTAGAATATTTGAATCGTTTTTATTCAAGAATTAGTTAATGTATGTTATCTATAGCATGAATTTCTGCTGAAATCTAAAGAAGGAATTCTTTGCAGGTGGAACATATGCGGAGCTTAGGACTTATTAAAGGGGGTTCGGCAGAAACAGCCCATCATATGTAGGTGAGAGATATTATTGGTATAAACGAAGCTTATACTTTGTAACATTTTAGCTTTCTTGTCGATTTATAGCATGACTAATATTTATTTGCTTGTGAAAAGAAAAATGTGATGCGTCTGTTAAAATTACCCGTCGTCATGACTTATTCTTTCTTATAGGAATATTATACCTGTTTACTTGTGATAAAATGGTTGACAATGTTTATAGGTTGGTTTTCCAAATACAAAATTGATGAAATAGAGGATATTGATTCGTGATCCTTGTTTTCGACGGTAAATCCATGATGAAGATAGTGTAATATTCATGATTGTCATAGAGTTAGTCCCCTTTTGTCATTTGGAGCTGCTTCTACTAGGGAATAACATACAAAAATGTTCTTATCAATCTCAAACCCAGGATGTAGCATAATCTTGATTGGGGAGTGGGGTGGCGGTGGTGTGGTGTGGCAGCTTGCTCAAAACTTATAGCCATTCCCCATTTAATCCTGCTGCTCCTCTGCCATTCCTGTCAATTATTGATGATAATCCATTCTGTTGGAATAACACTATTACACAGATATAAACATAAAAGACTTGTCCTATAAATATACCAATCTAGATTGCACAAGGTTTCAAGGGAAGTGGGCTATCTAGTACTCGGATTAATGAATTAACAATCTGAGGTGTGGGGTTTTGTCTACTAAGTTGCTAAAAAAATTATATTGAGTTCTAACAACATTTTAATTTGCAAACTAAAAATGTCTGAATAAATGAAGTGAAGAACTGCAGTTGGTGGGGTTGCTGTCAAGGGATTGTGGGTGGTAGTTTCTCAGTCTCGAACTACGTTTGATGTTGTGCCCTGGTTGAAGAAGAATGGTGGCGGAGATGTCTACGCCAAGCCTTCTAACGGGAGGCTTGAAAAGACAGATTATAGAAATTAAAAATTATGAAGAGGGAATGAAGGTCAGAATGATGAACTGATTAAGTTTAGAGACAAAGTTGAGAGAGATAAAGGCGAGGCACTGTGGCAGGGAAGTGATTGGAAACATAGGGTCTGCCGCTGATGTTAGAGGCTTCATTGTGTTTACTTAATTATTTTATTTCACTCCTTTTATAATGTGGTAATAAGTTGGGCACATGGGAGCTCATTTTTAACCCTGGCATGTGTTTAAAATATAAATAGCAAAAACCATTGAGCTCCTGTATATATTTTGATACGCGCACACATAATATATATTCAGTTGTTTTAGAAAAATGCTCATACCCTGTCTCTAGTTGCATATTTATACTTGTTAATACACATTAAAATGTGCATGTTCTTATGTTTTCCAAGAAATGTGATAGGTATTGTAGGTAGCTTTTGGAGGTTGAGTCTCAACTCTTTATGGTTTTGTGCTACCTGCATGGTTTGTAAATAAATCTGTACCATTGCAGCATGAGCAAAGGATGGTTGGGGGAATCCACCTCTGCGTTATGATGATGAGCCTTGCAGACACAAGGTTTTAGATCTTATTGGTGATATTTCCTTTTTGGCTCAAGAGGGTAATCAAGGGCTTCTGGTTCTCATATCATTGCTTATAAGGTATATGCCCCTTTCCTTTTACCCTTTTCTGTTTGTGACTCGTGAAAATCTTTACTTCAAAGTATATTGTATGTGCATCTTGATGAAGAGTGGTTTATTTGCGATTTAAAACCTTGCAAAATTTCCTGGGTACTTATCTGTCAATTCATGCTTTTGCCGATACAACTCAGAGGAATGACAAAGGGCAATAGTATTTAATGTTGTGGTGCACCTTGGCTAAAAATATGGAAAAAACTAATAAGCTTAGGCTCCATTTGGATTGATAGATTTGAAACTATAGATTTCAAATTCATAATAACAAATCCATTGAGTTTGTTTGTATAATTCTTCGATGAATTTCAAATCCTTAAATTATATTTTGTGCCATTTTTGGAGTCATTATGGTGGATTTCAAATTCATTTAGACTCCCATTTAGTTGACGATTTGGAGCTAAGGATTTCAAATCCATAATAACAAATCCATTGAGGTTGTTTGGATGAGCCATTTTATAATGAATTCAAATCCATCGAAGCTATTTTGGCCATTTGAAATCCTCTCCCCAAATTCAAATCTTCTCATCCAACGCAACTTTAGCTCTTAGCTGCAATTTGTTTGTATGCATAAAAATCTTGAACTCTTGTTCTCCATGAACATACGCTAAAAAGTAGTATATCATCAATTTGGTTGGATGACATTGAAGTTATTTGTGTAATAGAAAACCAATCCACTAACCATAGATAAAACAAATTATTATCAAAGTGTTATTGTACTTGCGACTCTGTTTCAAAAGCTCTGAGCTAGTTACTAAATTTGAATACTTAATAGGTGGACACTAATGCACACAGAGTTTGTTCGTTGCTCAATAGGACTCAATCAAAGTGACGACAGGGCCCTTGATTCTCACAAGCTTGGAGCTTCGAACAAAGCATGGAGTCGACATAACTATTAAAGGAGCGTTTAAATGCCTGAGGGCTTGAACTATGTTCAATTGTATCTGTTTTACCAAACCTGTTGTTGTATCCTCTGTTGTGTCATGCAGCTTGTCATCATGTCATCTTTTTAATACACACAAAAACAGATATATGTATATTTGTTTTTTTTTTCCTTTCACCTGTTTTAGCTATTGTCCTATTCTTTTCCAATGCAGTTGTTTAGCTGTTTCACTGAGTTACTATTTTTCCTACTGAGCCTTTTTATGACTTTTGCATGTTAAACATTTTTCATCAATGTCAATAAGATTCTTCAGTTTTTCACAGATGTCTAGATCGATAATGAGTAGATCGGATTTCATACATTTCACTTAGATGAATTTTCTCCTTGCCAATATATGTATAAAAGGACTTTCTTTTCGCTAGCTATGAACAACTTGTGAGCAACAGCAACGCATGGCTAGTACAAATGTTTTCTGAAATTAATAAATTAATTTTAGGTATATAATATTTTTTTTAGAGTTTAGTAAGTTCATGAATATTACAAGTTTTCTTTTTAATTTCATTAAATTAGTAGAAAGTTCTTTAAAATAGAAGATTTGTTTTGGAATACAAAGACCTTGTTTGTTTATGTTTCCAAGTGCATATTTCCATTTTCCAACAATCACAAACTGGAATGGTGTTTGTCTATAAAATTTAATGGAAATCATCATTTTCATTTTCTATTTTTCACATAAACAACTTATCAAACCTATAATTTTTATTCTCAAACCTATACGTTCTCTACATCACTCATCAATCATTATTCTCATATTTTAACCTAATTATACATGTGAGGTCCATCACTATCAAATATCAACTATATCTACTTAAAATATTACTACATTTAAATTATATCTATTGAATGGGACCCACCACCTATAATCTTACAAATATTATATTATATATTTTAAATTAAAATATTGAAAATGGACCCCACTACTATCAACTTTTCAATTATTATATACATAAAATAATATTTTAAAATTCTTTCAACCAAACACAATCTCATTTCAACCCTATATAAAAACACATTGCGAATTCATTCATCCAAACATAATCGAAATTTTCAAATACGAGAATCAATAAATTCTCAAAATTCCATTTTCAACACTTGAACCGGAAATGGACCATGGAAATATAAAACAAACAAGGCTTAGTCCTCGGAAGGATGGGGCCCGGTAAGATCGGTCAATGGCCTCAACCAACTAAGAACAATCAATTTCAAAATAGACGATAATTTGATAAAAGGAAAAAGGTGGATGTTAATCTTTGACATAATAATTTTTTTTTAATATTTAATCATAAATTTTATCGACAATTATTCTCTTACTATGCTCTTAAAATTTCAAATGGATTTCCTTGCACGAAGAAGACATATTTCAAATGAAACTTATCTATATTACTAAGTTATAACTTATATATCTCTATTATCCCGTAACTATTTTTATAAACATATGTTATTGGTCCAAGAAGTACCAACTGCTAAGCTTATAAACCTTGAAACATCTGAAAAAAGTATTTGGTAATTTGGTAACATTGTCTGATCCTAAAAAGACTTCAGTTTCTGAAAAAAATATTTGGTAATTTGGATTTTGGTAACATTGTCTGATCCTAAAAAGACTTCAGTTTATAAAATAGATTTCAACTTCTTTTTTTTTCTTCAAAAAATGATCTAATTTTCCAAAGTTTACTTTAAGTTTGGTTATTTAATAACAAAACTATCATTATTAACATCTTAAAAGTTTCATCATTTTATTTTCACACTTTTTTAATAACTTATTTTTAAAGATCCAACATTTTATTAAGGACCAGGCATACAAAGTGAGTTGTTTATTTAACTAATGAAACAGAAATGGCTCAAATGATATTGCTCATATTTTGTAAGAGTGTTAACAGGAGTTCGAACCCGATATCTTTCGAACTTCTTTGAAATTTAACCCCTCCCTCTAACTAGTACTGAAAAAAATGAGTTGTTCACTTGCTAGTTACTACCATATCACCCCTACGCGTGTATGTGCATATGTTCAATCTTCTCTTTTTACACATCAACCAAAAAGACCAATGGAATCTCAATTTTTTTTACAAGGTTGAACTTTTGAATGTGACTAACTAGAAAAATTAGCTGAGGCGTTTCCATGAGGACAAATTTACAGGAAGCCACTCCATCTTATTCCCATAAATATATAGAGTATACCATATTTATAGCATTGACTCCCAAAACACTCGAAGCAAAACAAGGTGAAGCAAATATCAGAGAAAACAAACAGTTTTCTGATTTTTTTTTCTTCAATTTGTTTTAGACTTGATCATTCCCCTTGAGGATGTTGTACTTGCACAGCGGGCATGCCGCGTTCATCTTAAGCCATTTCACGATACACGTCGAATGAAAATGATGGTTACAGGGAAGAGCATGTAGTTCAGTCCCATCCTCATATGCGGAGAGACATATACAGCATTCCTGGAAACGAAACCGAAGAAGTAGCATATAGACCAAAACTTTGCAAAAATAGATATGGAAATCGCAAGAAAATGTAGCTACTTTTTGCTAAATGGCATCTCGATTAGCATAAATTCATATCTCCATAAGTACCAGCAAGTAAACAGAGCACCAATTTTATAGATAACAAGTGCTTCAATAGATACTGTACTTTTTTCCTTTTCAGAACCTTGGATTTGTGATGATGAACGGACTATATATCTCAGAAAAACTAAGCAGAACTTCGGACAAAGATTAATGCACGCACTTGTGTGGATGAACATTAACAGGAACTAAGTGCTTTATTTATTAAAGCAATTTTTTTGTTACAGAAGTTGGAGTTCACAATGGTGAAAGAGTGAACATTGGAGAAACAAACTCAAAAGGCAATTTGCATCATAACAACATATTAAGATGAAAGAGGCAGGCATGCACTTTAGAGGTAAAGCAAAACTTGTTAAAAGATGATGTTTATGACGAGGGCATCTATCATAATGAATAGAAAGGCCCAAAGAAGCTAAAATTATGGCACCATCACAAAAAAAAAAAAAACAAGCTATGGAAAATCGAGAATCCCTCTTCAGGTGAAGGACACCTTTTTTTATTTTTGGGTAAAATACTCTGAAATACAGAATACACAAGTCACTTACCGCATCTTCTGGAGAAAGAATTCGCTCATTAGCCATGTACCCACTGCTTGTTTCAATAGGAACCATACTGCCAGCTGTAAGGTCTACTCTGTCCTCATCTTTGCACATTTGAAATCTGTACTTGGGAAGGATGCTCAAATCAGCTTCTGATGCACCTTCCTGCATAATAATAATAAAAAAACAACGGTTAGAAGACAGTGATCTTACCAATATACATTTCTTTTTACATTTTTGAGCCATACCTGCCCAGCAATAGCATAAAGAATGGCAATGATGCAAGGTAAGCAGCAGCAGAGAGCAATCCCAATAAGACACGCTAAGACAACACAAAATATGGCGAAGATTACATCAAATGCCAAGAATACCACAGCCAACCTGCAGCACTCACGAGATAAGAGAATCTGTTAGGTCTCTTTCTGTAATTATTAATACAAGGAAAATCAAGGAGAAACGTTCTGAATCAGCTGAATAGGTTTTCAAGCAAGTTTTGAAACAGAACTTGCTGATAAAGGATCAGTGTAGTCCCAATATTAAGGAAAATGTAAATTAATATTCGATCCACAAGGTTTCTTTTCTTATGTCATGGACTAAGACATA
The DNA here is from genome assembly GCA_016081115.2 of Rehmannia glutinosa. NCBI lineage: Eukaryota > Viridiplantae > Streptophyta > Magnoliopsida > Lamiales > Orobanchaceae > Rehmannia > Rehmannia glutinosa. Next base: position 1,917 of record JABTTQ020002725.1, on the reverse strand, counting down.
ATTCTGCCTTTTCTTATTAGTTTTTCCCTCTGTAACGTATCGATAGTTCTGATTCTCATTTGTGATGTCTTAATAAATATTTTGACTCCCTACTATTAAGTTAATTACACAAACTATACTACCATAGAAGGATTATCTTAAAATATTCCTGGAGCAACAGGTTTTCAGTTGTATCCCTTTTTTTTTGCTTGTTTATGATCAAATGTAATTTGTTAAGCTAGAGAGGAACAATTGCTTTGTCGAGGAAGGGGAAGTGGAGCTACTTTGGAACCCAATTCAAAGTTAGCATATCATTCCTCTAGCAAGTGTCTTATGTATCCATGGATAGTTTTTTTGATAAGAACGTATCCATGGATAATTAATAATTGGAAATTCATTGAAGAACTGAATTTCAATCAGCGAACATATGAGATAAGATAATCAAGAACTTCGCAGGAGTTTATAGTGTTTCACCCCCAGTAGACACAAGAATCGCCTTATGACATTGTGCACAACCTTTTATTCGGCTCTAAAACCACTTAAGCAAGTTGGATATCTAATGGTTGCAATAGTGAAGTGCTTCTGAGAGGAGAGTGAAAAAGTCGATCTTGTGATTGCGATACAGAATATATAATGTTTAAGCAAACTACTTCCGAATTGGCTGTGACAAGATAGGACTCCAGCTTCAAATGAAGCATTGTATGTTTTAAAAAATGGACTAGAGCCATCATAAATTACAATGAGTTTATTTCTATTTTTAGCAATCCTATCCCACATGATATGCATGAAATATAATCAAAATTATTATTATCGGCCAGAAAACCTATGCGCAACCATTAAATATTCATTTTGGACAAGTTGGTTAAACCCTAACTGCGTATGTCTTCAGTGTGTTTAAAGCCAATTATTGAGTCCAATAGGCATATAGATCACTAAGGAATGCTACTGAGCAAGCTAGGACACTAAAATTAAGAGCTAGAAGTGGAAAAGTGCTACAAAGACTAGAGCAGCATTCTAACTCATGGGACAAAGTGCATATAGGTGAGAGCCTCCTGACAAAATTGTGATGACCTCCCACCGCCTGTTGCTCAATTTAGACTGTTACTCCACGTATTACTGACATTGTGTTTTGAATGACTCACTTAGTATTCCATCCCATGTGGAATGTGAATTAACTCAAATTCATTAGCCTGGCAAGAAAACTATATACAACTACCATCTCTTTCGATACAAATGCTCGCTTTGAAAGGGTAGGCTCCTTAATTTGGAGACTAAACAAAATAGAACACAGGGGTGAATTTAAGGAGAAACATTAACAGCAGGTCAAAGTTCGATAAGTGCTTCAAAGTAGGCAAATTAAGGGAGTTATATTTCACTTTTGACTGGTTTAGATCATGCAGTAAGATTATTTTCTTGTAACAGATGAGGCAGCCTACAAAACCAAAGCAGGTGCAAGGTAAAATTGTTATCTGTTGCTTGATAGTTGACATGAAGATTTAAAGGTATGACTTCAATTTCGTGTGGATGGGGCCCAGGGGTTAATGGATTTAAGAAAGAAAGGTTGCATGTTGCTTTGGTAAGATTCTGCAAATTATTTACAGAAGGCACGAGAGTTTAAATTTGTGTTCGTCACTGAAGCTACTTGAGAGTTGAGACAGCTTCCTCATGGTATGTACCCTGAAGCTACTCAAGCGAGGAGCTTAGTATCATAAATCATCTGATATGAGAGGATAAAGACAGAACCAGTGGACATTCCCTTTGGGAAACCTATAAATGGGGGATTGACTCTTGTATGAAGTTGAATGCCTCAAGAAGCAACCAGGCAGATACAAGCTGAATGATACTAAGATATGTTATAAAGCAAAGTTTTTCTTACTCATGGAAAGGTATCAGGTTATTTTATAGAAAATGGACAGGATTCAAAGAGCAATACGTAGC